>JAJPUD010033444.1:0-11357 GCA_023553655.1 Myrmecobius fasciatus
TTTATTCTTCCACATGAACTTTTCTACTATTATTTCTAGATGTGTAATATATTTTTTGGGATTGCTATGTCACTAAATAAGTAGATTAATTTAGGTAGTATTGTCATTGTTATATTCCCTCAGCCTACCCATGAGCACTTGATATTTTTCCAACTGATTAGGTCTGACTTTGTGTGGAAAGTGTTCTGTAGTTTTGCTTGTATAGTTCCTGACTTTCCCTTGGCACATAAGATTCCCAAATATTTACATGCTATCGATAAATTTTTTTTTTGCCACTTATTTTGTTTTTTATGACCACCTCCCTCTCACAGTCCTCCCCCCTTTGGAACAATGCGCTCTTTTTTACATCTTTCCCCTAATCTTTCTATTTTCTCTTCTATTAGTCTATCCCTTTCTTTTCCTCCATTCCCTCCCACTTCCCTATGAGGAGGGAGAAGTTTTGCTGTGAAACCCAATGTGTCAGATATACTCTTTTAGAGCCCAGTCTGATGAGAGTAAGATTTGTACAATGCTCATCTCCCTCCCTTCTTTCCCTCAATTATATTAGGTTTTTGAGGTACCACTACACCCCTGTCAGATTAGCTGAAATGACAGGAAGCGTTAATGATGAATGTTGGAGGGGATGTGGGAAGGCTGGGACACTGATGCATTGTTGGTGGAGCTGTGAATGGATACAGCTATTCTGGAGAGCAATTTGGAACTATGCTCAAAAAGTTATCAAAATGTGCATACCCTTTGACCCAGCAGCATTTCTATTGGGTTTATATCCCAAAGAAATCATAAAGGAAGGAAAGGGCCCCACATGTGCAAGAATGTTTGTGGCAGCCCTTTTTGTAGTGGCAAGAAACTGGAAACTGAATAGATTTCCTTCAATTGGAGAATGGCTGAACAAATTATGGTATATAAATGTTATGGAATAGTATTGTTCTGTAAGAAACGACCAGCAGGAGGATTTCAGAGAGGCCTGGAGAGACTTGCAGGAACTAATGCTGAGTGAAATCAGCAGAACCAGAAGAACATTATACACAGCAACAAGACTATACAATGATCAATTCTGATGGACATGGTTCTCTTCAACAATGATGTGATTCAACCAGTTCCTATTGTTCTGCGATGAAGATAGTCATATACATCTAGAGAGAGGCCTGTGGGAACTGAGTGTGGACCACAACACAGCATTTTAACGCTTTCTGTGAATATCTCCATGCATTTTGTTTTCCTTCTTAGGTTGTTTTTTCTTCTTCTCTTTCTAGATCTGATGTTTCTTGTGCAGTAAGATAACTGTATAGATATGTATACATGTATTGTATTTGTCATATAATTTATCCTATTTAGCATGTATTAGATTATCTGTCATCTAGGGGTGGGGGTGGGGGGAAGGATGGGAAAAGCTTGGGAAAAAAGTTTTTGCAAAGGTCAATGTAGAAAAAATCACTCATATGTTTTGTAATAAAAAGCTTTATAAAAAATATAAAAATTTAAAAAAAATTAAAAAAAAGAAATAGGTAAAATTCTCGTGTATCATCGAATAACCATCTTCTGGAAGTTAATGCTCATTCTAGCTGGATAACTTATTCTTGGCTGCAATCCCAAGTTCTTTTGCCTTTCAGAATATCTGAAAGGCCTGGAGGCCCTTTGATCCTTTTAATGTGGAGCTGACAGATCTTGTGTGATTCTGATTACAATTCCTCAGTATTTGAATTGGTTCTTTCACACTGCTTGCAATATTCTTTTCTTTGGTGCAATAGTCGTGAAATTTGGCCACAATATTCCTTGGAGTTTATATTTTGGGATCTCTTTCAGGAGGTGAATGGTGAATTCTTTCTATAGCAATTTTGCCTTCTGATTCTAAAACATCACAGCAGTTTTCGTTCATGATTTCTGGGAAGATAGCATTTAAGTTTTTTTTTCATTGTGGCCTTCATGGAGTCCAATAATCCTTAGATTGTCCCTCCTAGATCTGTTTGCCAAGTCAATTGTTTTTTCTAAGAGATTCATATTTTCTTCTAGTTTTCATTTTTTTGTTTTTTTTTGACTGATTCTTGAAATCTTATTGAGTCATTCACTTCTATTTATTCAATTTTAATTTTAAAGTATTATTTCCTTCAGTTACCTTTTTTTTAGCTCCTTTTGTAACTGGCCAATTGAATTTTTTGGTTCATTGCATTCTTTTTCAATTTGGCCCATTTTATTTTTCAATGAATTGTCTTTTTCCATTTTGCCAATTTTGCTTTTCAATAAGTTGTCTTTTTATATTTCACCAATATTGTTTTTCAGTGACTTGGTGTCTTTTTCCATTTCACTAATTTTGTTTTCCAGCAAGTTGGTGATTTTTTCCATTTCACCAATTTTGTTTTCCAGTGTGTTGGTGACTTTTTCCATTTCACCAATTTTGTTTTCCACTGAGTTGGTGATTTTTTTCCATATCACCAATTTTGTTTTTCAGTGACTTGGTGTCTTTTTCATATCACTTTTGCAGGGTGTTATATCCTTCTTGCACTGATCTCAATTCATTTCCCCATATTTCTTCCAACTCTTTGAGATTCTTTATGGAATATTCCAGGAAAGCCTTGTGAAATGGGGACCAACTCATGGCTGCCTTTCTGGCTTCTTCTGGGGTTGCTTTCCCTTTAGGAACCTCGGGATCTGAGGTCTGCCCTTCTTTCTCTCCATAAAAGCTGTCTTATGGTGAGAGCTCTCTTCTGCTTCTTACTCATTTGTTAGAGCTTGAGGTGTGATTAAAGCATGGAACTGGTATCTGTTTCAATTAGCCCTGGGATAGTTCACCTAGTTGACTTCCAGTCTGGGGCTAGGTCTGAGCTCTCAGCTGCTCTCAATCTATCCGTTACCAAAGGCAGATCTGCCAAAACACCTGCCTGCAAGCAGAGCAAAGTGGCAGAAGCGTTTCCCAGGGACTTCCTGGGCGGCTAGATTCTCTCATGCTCTGTCCCAGCCCCATTCTTCCCCCCGGCTGCGTGCTGGCACCTGAGTGCAGCAAGAGGCCAGATCCCCTGCCCGTCTGAAACTGATCTACTCTGGAGTTCTTCCAAAGTAATTTTTGATAGAAGTGTGTGGTACTCCAAGTGTTTGATGGAGCCCTCATTCCAGAACCAGGTGAGAGGCTTAATTTGTTCTGGGTCTGAGGAAAGATCAGAGGAGCTCACAGAGAGTGGTGTCTGCAGTCCTCCATCTATCGATAATTATTTTGAACACAATTTCTTCTAGTATCTCTTGCAGCTGAACTTTTTTGGTAATATATAAAAAGCTGATTTTTTTATTTTGGATCCTACAACTTTGCTAAATTTTGAATTGTTTCTAGTACTTTTTTATTTGATTCTCTAGAGATCTCTTAAGTATACCATCACATCATATGCAAAGCGTGATAATTTGGTTTCTTCATAAAATACTCTAATTCCATTAATCTTTTTTTTCTTGTTTTATTGCCAAGGCTGGCATTTCCGATACAATATTGAATAGTAATTGTGATAGTGGGCAGCCTGGTTTCACTCCTAATCTCATTGGAAATGGTTCTAGTTTGTGCCCTTTACATATGATGCTTATTGTTTTAAATAGATGCTAATAATCATTTTAAGGAAAAAGTCCATTCATTCCTATATTCTCTAGTATTTTTTAATCAGAATAGGTGTTAGATTTTATCAAATGCTTTTTTGCATCTATCGAGATAATCATATGTTTTTTGTTACTTTGGTTATTAATATAGTTGAATCTGCTGATAGTTTTCCTAATATTGAACCAGCCCTGCATTCCTGGTATAAATCCTACTCAGAGTGTATTATCCTGGGGATGACTTTGCAACCTTGTTTGTTATATTTTACTTAAGTTTTGCATCAATATTCCATAGGGAATTTGGTCTATAGTTTTATTTGCTTTAACCCTACCTGGTTTAGCAATCAACACCATATCTGTGACATAAAAGGAATTTGGTACAACACCTTTTTTCCCCATCTTTTCAAATAACTTATATTGTATTCGAATTAATTGTTTTTTTGAATGTTTGTTAGAATTTACATGTAAATCCATCTGGCCCTGGAGATTTTTTCTTAGGGAGTTTATTAATAGCTTGATCTTTCTAAAATGGGACTGTTAAAATAATTAATTTTCTATTCTGTAAACCTGGACATCCATATTTGTGTAGATGTTCCTCCATTTCATTTAGATTTATCAAATTTGTTGGCATAAAGTTGGGCCAAGTAATTCCTAATTATTGCTATTTTTTCTTCATTGGGAGAAACTTGTCTTCATTTTTGAGTCTAACAATTTAATATTTTTCTTTCCTTTTTCTAATTAAATTAACAAATGGGGTTATGTATTTTGTTGATTTTTTCACAAAACACACTTACTTTCATTTACTAATTTAATCATTTTGTTTTCAATTTTATTAATCTTCCCTTTTATTTTCAGAATTTCAGGTTTAGTATTTGAGGATTTTAAATTTATTCTTTTTCTAGTTTTTTTTTGTTGTTGTAAGCCCAATTCATTGATCTTCTCTTCATTTTATGCAAGCAAGCATCTAGAGATATAAAATTTCCCCTTAAAACCATTTTGGCAGTATCCCACAAATTTTGCTAAGTTGTCTCATTATTGAAATTCTCTTGGCTGAAATTATTGTGTCTATGATTTGCTGTTTAACCCATTAATTTTGCAGGATTATATTCTTTAATATCCAATTAACTATTAGTTTATGTTCCACTGGCCTTATATTGCATGTAATTTTTATTGCATCATGATCTAGAAAAAATGCATTTATCATTTCTGCCTTTCTGCATTTGATTTTGAAGTTTTTATGCCCTAAAACATGGATAATTTTTGTATAAATTCCATGAACTACTGAGGAAAAAGTAATCTCCTTTCTGTCTCCAATCAATTTTCTCCAAAAATCTATCACACCTAATTTTTCTAACATTTTGGTTTGCCTCCTTTACTTCTTTATTTTGCAGGTTGATTAATCTAGTTCTGAGAGATTAAGGTTAAGACCCATCACTGGTCTAGTTTTGCTGTATTTCTTCTTGCATCTCTCTTAACTTCTCTAGGCATTTGGATGCTATACCACTTGGTGCATATATATTTAGTATTGATATTGCTTCATTATCTATGGTTCCCTTTAATAAAATACAGGTTCCTTCCTTATCGCTTTTAATTAGATTTATCGTTGCTTTTACTTGATGTGAGATCAGGATTGCTACCCCTGCTTTTTTTTTTGTTCACCTGAAGCATAATAGGTTCTGCTCCAACCCCTTACCTTCACTCTGTATGTATCTCTATGTTTTAGATATGTTTCTTTTAAACAACATATTGTTAGATTCTGGCTTTTAATCCAGTCTGCTATCCATTTTTGTTTTTATGGGAGAGTTCATCCCATTCACATTCACAGTTGAAATAACGAATTCTGCATTTCCCGACATCTCATTTAATCAAATATGTGTTTTTTTCTTTCCTTTCCCCCTTTCCTCATCCCCAGTAATTTGCTTTTGATGACCACCTCCCTCAAACAGTCCTCCCCTTTTAAAGCCACTTCCCCTTTTTTACACCTTTCTTCTAATTCTTCTGTTTTCTCTTCTTCTACTCTTTGCCTTTCTTTTACCCCTTTCCTTTCCACTTCCCTATAAGGTGGGACAAATTTCTCTGTGAAATCAAACATGGCTGATATTCTCTCTTAGATCCAAATGTGATGAGAGTAACATTCACACAATGCTTATCTCCCTCCCTCAATTATAATAGATTTTATTTGCCTCTTTGTGAGATGTAATTTTTCTTATTTTACATCCTTTTTTCCAGTATTATCCCCTTTCTAACTCTAGTTTCTTTTCATTTATCAAAATAAAAATTAAATTATAAATCCATTCTCTAAGTATACCCATACTAGATACCTAGTTTTCAGGAGTTCTTTCCTTTTTACCTTTTTATGCTTCTTTGTTGGCAAATCAATTTTTTTTTCAGATTCGGTCTTTTCATTAGAAATAGATGAAATTCACCTTTATCATTAAATGCCCATCTTCTTGCCTAAACGATAATGATCATTTTATCTAGATAGCTTATTCTTTGCTGTAATGCAAGATCCTTTTCCTTTCAGAATATCAGATTTCAGGCCCTTTGATCCTTCAAGGTGGAAGCTCATAGATATTGGATGATCCTAATTGGGGCTATTCTGTATTAAAATTGTTTTTTCTGCCTGTTTGAATTTCGTTGTTGTTGTTGTTGTTGTTGTTGTTCTGATAGTTCTGAAATTTAGTCATGATATTCCTTGGGAATTTAATTTTGGAGTCTCTTTCAGGAGGTAATCTGTGAATTCTTTTGATGGCTATTTTACCTTCTGATGGTAAAACATCAGGGAACATTTCTTTTATGATTTCTTGTAAGACCTTGCCTAGGTTCTTTCTTTCACCATAGCTTTCAGGAATTCTGATCTATTTTCCAGGTCAGTTTTTTTTTCCCAAGGTGATATTTCATTTTTTCTTCTATTTTTTTTTTCATTTTTTTTTTTACTTTTGCTTGACTGATTCTTTAAGTATTATTGAGTCATTCACTTCCATTAGTTCAATTTTAATTTTTAGTGTATTATTTTCTTCAGTTGCCTTTTTAAGGTCCTTTTGTAACTGGCCAATTGGATTTTTTTGTTGTTGTTCATTGCACTATTTTTTCATTTCACCTGTTTTGTTTCTCAGTGAATCGGTGTCTTTTTCATATCTCTTCTATAGGGCATTATATGCTTTTTCCATTCCTTCTTGTAATGATCTCATTTCATTTTCCCATTGTTCTTCTCTCTTAAGATTCTTTATGAAATCTTCCAGGAAAGCTTTATGAAATGAGGACCAGTTCACGCTGCCCTTTGTGGCTTCTTCTGGAGTTGCTTTACCTTTAAAAACCTCAGGATCTGGGGTCTGTTCTCTCTCACCCAGAATCCTGTCTATGGTGAGAGCTCTTATCTGTTTCCTACTCATTTTTAAGGCTTGATGTCTGTTCAGAGCAAAGAATTGATGGCTGCTTAATCTGCTGTTAGTTTGAGAAAAAGATCAGAGGAGGGCACAGAGAGACATGTCTGCTCACCACCATCTTGGCTCTGCCCACAAGATAACACATTTTTCAACAGCTTCTATTCATCCACAGAAATAATGAACCAATTTATGCCGTTAGGGGCAATGAGCTGTGAAAAGTGCACACCAGGCAGGCATGAAAAAAACAATCTTGAGATTAGCAGATATCTCATTTGTGCACAATCCTCTGTGAGAGGAATGGTTCCAACTTGCAAGGGTGTTCTTCACATGGACCAAATTTGCCACACATACTCTCCCAATTTGGGCAGTGATATGGCATATTAGGAAGTATCCTCTAGATTATGCTGATGAATAGCAAGAAGGGCATGGGTTTTGCAGAATTCATAGAATCCAATACCTTATATGGGCAAAAAGAAGTCAGGCCAGGGATTCAGGATGAGGTCATAAATCTGTTGGCATATTTCAGAGTCATTTCTCACATTTCTTACCACATCATATTACATTTCTGCTGCTTGTTTTTTTTTTTTAAGATATTAGGAGAGTTCATTGGCAGAGCCCATCTCATCCAGTCCAGGAGAGTCTACTGTCCCTTGTCACTTCTGAAACTGCTGAAATTCCTGAGCCCTCTTCCAGCTACGAAGTAATTCATAATGAGCCCCTCTGCCTCTTCTGATGTATGGAGTATTCCAGTTGGAGGGTATCTGCAGTTGCATGTTGACGATCTGTGGAGTAGTATGGCTTTTTACTTAATGAGCCGACTACTTGATACCTACCAAGTCCCATTGTGAAAATTGAGGGGCCTTTAAATTGCATACCTTTAAAATTGAATACCTTTAAAAGCTTGCAATGGTCACTGGGCCAATTTCAGGGAGGGCAGAGAAACCCAATCCCTTTTGCCCCTAGGTGAGACATGGTGGGAGCAGTGGTTGAGCCAGAGCCAATCTGGTACATGTCCAGGAATCCCATTGACAGTCAGCCTCCACAGATTATTGATATACACAAACTCCCAACAACCCTTCTTTCCTTCTGCAGTCCAAACAATGATCTCAGAAATGCAGGGAACATTGAGGTGTATACTTGGAAAGATAAAGGAATTATCCAAAATAGCCTTCCTAAATTTTTATCCAATAAGGCTGGGCAGAGAATAAGTGGCAAATCAATGTCGATTTTCAAAAGTTCCTTGCCAGCTTCACTTGGTGATGTACATTTTTGTACACCTAGCATCCATGCATAGAAATAATGTGCCCGTTACCGTCCTTTGGGGTAATTAGAAAGTGGAAAGTGCCCATCTCCCAGGCATCCAAATTAAATTTACGATTAGCTGCTTCCTCATTTGTACACAATCTTTTGGGACAGAAATGGGCACAAAATGGCATGGTGTTTTTCAGATGGATCAAATTGCCCAATGATACTGTCACTACTTGTGGGGTGTTGGGGTACATTAGAAAGTTTCTCTAGACTGTGCTAATTCTTAGCAAAAAGAGTCTTATTCTTTGTGTGGGCAAGGAGGACAACAACTCATGTTTTCAGTATGATGTCATAAGTGTGTTGGCTTCTTACGGAGTTATTCCTCATTGTTCCTGAGACATCCTATTCCATTTGTATTGCTTGTTTCTTTCAGATATAGGAAAGTGCTTTGAAAGAGCCTTCCTCATGTGGACCAGTTGAGTTTAGTGCCTCTTGGCAATGCTAACATTCCTGGGCCCTCTTCTCACTAGCATGGATCTCTTCAGCCCAGCTCCCTCTTCTGCCGTAGGGAGTCCTCCACCTGGAGGTTACCCCAGTTGCATCTTGAGGACATTCTGTGGGGAAGTATGGCTGTTTCCTTGATGGGCTGACTGCTGGGTATCTGCCAAGTCCCTGTTTGAAAGACTGAGGTCTTTTTTTGGGGGATACATATGAAGATGTGCAATGGTCTCTGCCTCAATTTCAGAAAGGGCAGAACAATCCAATCCCTTTTATCCTTAATTGAGACATGTTGGGAACAGCGGTAGAGGCAGAGAGAATCTGGGACACCCAGTGAGAGACAGCCTCCACCGAATATTGATATATATACAATAACAAGGCTGTGTCAAGAACCTGTATTCCCCTCACCAAATCAAATCTCTACATTCCTTTTTTTTTCTGGAGGAGTACAAAGTAGAGAGAACATTGAGGTGAAAATTTAGAAAGATAATTGTTTAGCCCCTAATAGTCTTCCACATTTTCAATGCAATTACTGCATGGCAGACAATAAGTGGCAAATTGATGGAATTGTCAAAAGTTCATTGTCAATTTCTCTTGAAATTGAAATTCACCTTGTGAGGTGCACATTTTTCAACCGCTTGCGTCCATCGACAGAAATAATTTCCCAATTTCTGTCATTAGGGGCAATTAGATGTGAAAAGTGCACATCAGGCAGGCATGAAAAAAAATCTTGAGATCAGCTGATTCCTCATTTGTGCACAATCCTCTGGGAGAGAAATGGGTCCAATTTGCCAGAATGTACTTCAGATGGACATTTCTCATAGATCCTCTCCCAATATGGGTTGTGAAGGAATTTCCTCTAAATTGGGCTGATTCTTAGCAAGAAGGGCATGGGTTTTGATGAATACATAGACTCCAATTCTTTGTGTGGGCAAAGAGGGGGGACAGGCCAAGGATTCAGGATAAGGTTGAAAGTCTATTGGCAGAAGGATCCAATCCATTTCCTCCCTAGGTGATACAAGTTGGGAGCATTGGTTGAGCCAGAGAGAATTTGCTACATTTCTGAAAAACCCAATGATAGTCAGCCTACACAGATTATTGACAAACACAAACCTTAACTCCCCTTGGTCAAGAACTTGAATTCCCCTCACCATCCAAAAACTATTCCTTAGTCTGTTTTGGTGTGCCATCAAATATCCTAGAAGTAGAGAGAATGTTGAAGTGAACATATATATTTGGATAACCCCCAACAGCATTATGTAGTTTCAATCCAATTATTGCTTAGCAGAGAACAAGTGGCAAATCGATGTGGTTTTTCAAAAGTTCATTGTGAATTACACTTGCAATTAGAGAATTTTAAACAGCTTGTATCCATTGACAGAAATGATACGCCAATTTTTGTCCTTGGTGGGAAGTAGAACATTGAAAGTACATATCTGGCCAGCATCAAAAATACACTTAAGAATAGCTGATTGTCACTGTTGATCAGAGAAATGCAAATCAAGACAACCCTGAGGTACCACTTCACACCTGTCAGATTGGCTAAAATGACAGGAAAAGTTAATGATGAATGTTGGAGGGGTTGTGGGAGGGCTGGGACACTGATGCATTGTTGGTGGAGCTGTGAACGGATACAGCCATTCTGGAGAACAATTTGGAGCTATGCTCAAAAAGTTATCAAACTGTGCATACCCTTTGACCCAGCAGCATTTCTATTGGGCTTATATCCCAAAGAAATCATAAAGAAAGGAAAAGGCCCCACATGTGCAAGAATGTTTGTGGCAGCCCTTTTTGTAGTGGCTAGAAACTGGAAATTGAATAGATGCCCTTCAATTGGAGAATGGCTGAATAAATTATGGTATATGAATATTATGGAATATTATTGTTCTGTAAGAAATGACCAGCAAGATGATTTCAGAGAGACCTGGAGAGACTTACGTGAACTGATGCTGAGTGAAATGAGCAGAACCAGGAGATCATTATACACGGCAACAACAGTACTATATGACGATTAATTCTGATGGACATGGCTCTCTTCAACAATGATATGTTTCAAACCACCTCCAATTGTTCACTGAAGAAAGCCATATACACCCAGAGAGAGGGATGCGAAATGTGGACCACAACATAACATTCCCATACTCCTTGATTGATGTTTGCTTACATTGTGTTTCCTTTATCTGATATATCATTTGTGTAGATAAGATTTTTCTTGCACAACAATGATAAGTTTGGAAATATGTATACATATATTCGATTTGCCAATATTTTTAACATAATTAACATGTAGTGGATATCCTGCCATCTAGGGGAGGGGTGGGGAAGGTGGGGGGAAAAATTTCTAACGGAAAGCTATGTAAGTGTTATTGTTGAAGAATTACCCACACATATGTTATGCAAATAAAATAAAATTAAAAAAAAAAAAGAATAGCTGATTGTTTACTTGTACACAGTTTGAGAGAGAAACGGGTTCAAATGGCAAGATATTTTCCAAAGAGACCACATTTCCTAATGTTATTCTCCCCATTTGGGAGGTTACAGGACATATTCAGAAGTTTCTTCAACAATGTCATGATTCTTAGCAGGTAGGGCATGGAGTTCGGAGAACACAAAAATCCATTTTCTTGTGTGGGCAAAGTGGGGGATAAGTCAGGTTTT
>JAJPUD010033445.1:0-11356 GCA_023553655.1 Myrmecobius fasciatus
GATTTTTAGCACCTTTTCATAAGACTAGAAACAGTTTTAATTTCATCATCTGGAAATTGTCTATTCATATCCTTTGACCTTTTATTGATTGGAGAGTGGATTGAATTCTTATAAATATGAGTCAATTCTATGTATATTTTATAAATGAGACCTTTATCAGAACACTTAAATATGAAGATGATTTCCCAATTTATTGGTTCCCTTTTTATCTTGTCTGCATTAGTTGTGTATGTAAAAAAAGCTTTTAACATAATATAATCAACTTATCTATCTGGTGTTCAATTAAGAGGTTCAGTTCTTTTTGGACACAAATTCATTCCTTCTCCACAGGTCTGAGAGGTAAACTATCCTATGTTCCTCTAATTTGCTTGCAATATCACTCATTACATCTAAATCATGAATCCTTTTTAAATTTTATCTTGGTATGTGGTGTAGGTCAAGCTCTAATTTCTTCCATACTAGTTTACAATTTTCCCAGTAGATTTTGTCAAATAGTGAGTACTTATCCCAAAAGCTGAGGTCTTTGGGTTTATAAAACACTAGATTACAATAGTTATTGCCTCTTTAGTCCTGTGATCCTATCCTATCCCACTGACCGGCTACTCTATTTCTTAGCCAATACCAAATATTTTGGATGACCACTGGTTTATAATATGGTTTTAGGTCTGGTACAGCAAGTCCACCTTCACCAGCATTTTTTTCATTAATTCCCTTGAAATTCTTGACCTTTTTTTTCTTCCAGATGAACTTTGCTAATGTTTTTCCTAGATCTGTAAAGTAATTTCTTGGAGTTTGATTGGTATGGCACGAAATAAGTAAATAGTTTGGGTAGTATAGTCATTTTTATTATATTCGCTCGGCCTACCTATGAGCACCTGAGGTATTTTTCCAGTTGATTAGGTCTGACTTTATTTGTATGGAAAGTGTTTCATTGTTTAATTCATAGAGTTCCCCCAAATTTCTGTCCAGAATGATTGGATCAGTACTCAACTAAACTAAGAGTGCTTTATTATCACAATTTTCTCATATCTTCACTAACACTTATCACTTTCCTTTTTTAGATAATATTGGCCAATCTGAAAAGTATAAGGTGGTGCCATAGAGTTGTTTTAACTCGCATTTCTCTAATCAAATGTGTTTTAGCACCCTTCTTAATTTTCCTATAGATATCTTTTATTTATTTTAATGACAACTGCTTGTTCATATCATTTGACAATTTATCAAGTGAATAATGGCTTGTATTATTATAAATTTGAGCTGCTTCTCTAAAATGAGGCCTTTGCCAAAGACAAAAGCTTTAAAGATTTTTGCTTTTTTTCCAATTTTGATTGCATTGCTTTTGTTTATACAAAAGCTTTATAATTTAATATAATCAATATTATCTATTTTGCATTTTGCCATCTTCTCTCTCTCTCTCTCTCTCTCTCTCTCTCTCTCTCTCTCTCTCTCTCTCTCTTGTTTGGTCATTAATTTTTCCCTTTTACATAGATCTGACAGACAATTCTTTTAATTTGTGTATGATGTCACCCTTTAAGTTTAAATAATGAATCTTTTGTGACCTTAGCTTAGTATAAGAGAATGTGGTATTGATCTGTACCTAGGTTGCATCATACTGTTTTCCATTTTCTTTAAGAGTTTTTGTTAAATGGAAAATTCCTGTCTCAAAAGCTGAGGTCTTTGAGTTTATCAAGCACTACAGTTGACTACTGTGCCCTATGTAACAAATTTATTCCACTGACTCACCAGTTTAATTTGTAGCAAGTACCAGTCAATTTTGATCATGTCCTTGTGCACATTTAGAAAAAAAAAGTCCCTTACAAATTTTTCCGTTGGCATTCTTCAACTGTGGCTAGCCACATTTATTCACTTTTACAATTCTATTATTTAGAGTGTTCTAGAAGCAAATACTCTTTTCACTTGTTTTCTTCTTTTGATGCACAATAGTATTTTATCTTTTTATATTACATGTAAAGATAATTTTCAAATTTATTTTTGTAAGATTTTTATTTCCATTTTCTCCCTCTCTTCTCTTCCCCCTCCTCAAGATGGCAAGCAATATGATATAGGTAAATTCATGTACAATCATATTAAACATATTTCCATGAGTCATGTTGTGAAAGAAGATTCAGAAAAAAGGGAAAAACTATGAGAAAGAAAAAAAAACAACAGTATTAAAAGAGGAAATAGTATGTGCATCAAATCCCATAATTCTTTCTCTGGATATGTATCAGTGTTTTCTATTATGTGTCTTTTGTAATTGTTTTAGATCATTTTATTAATAAGAAGAGCAAAGTCTATCTATCAAAGACGATGATCATACAAGGTTGCTGTTACTGGGTGCAATATTCACCTGGTTCTTTTCATTTCATTTAGCATCGGTTCATGTAAGTCTTACCAGGTTTTTCTTAAATTCACCAGCTCATCTTTTCTTGATGCAGAATAGTACATTCATATACAATGACTTGTTCAGCCATTTCTCAAATTATAAGGTTCCACTCAATTTCCAACACTTTAACACCAGAAAGAGAAAACATGGTTTCTTTTATCTTTGTTATTATTTCTTTGGGAAAAAGATCTAGCAGTGGTATTGAAGGGATGACTGGCAGCTAATTGGGTCTTGACAGGAGAAAATCTGAATTACTGTCCAAACTACTTCTGAGGCAAGCAGAGAGGAGAATCTGATAGCATTTTCTTTTTAAATGAACCTTTTGATTTTGAGTTGGATTTTTATTAGGCTAAGTAGACCTCTACTGTGGTAGACCATGATTGAATTCCCTGTTCAGTTATTTGCATTAACCAAACTTACAGTTACAATATCCAAACAGACCAAGTTATGATGTCAATTCTGCAGGTAATTTCTTTCCTATAAAAGAAACTATCTATAGCTCACATCTTTGCTAACATCTAGTAGGACCCAAACTCCTTATATTTTTGCTTATAGTGTTTTATTTTTATTTTATTAAAGCTTTATATTTTCAAAACATATTGATGGGTAATTTTTCAACATTGACCCTTGCAAAACCTTCTCTTCCAAATTTTCCCCTCTTCCCCTCCCAGTCCTTTCCCTATATGGCAGGTAGTCCAATACATATTTCATGTTAAAATACATATTAAATCCAATATATGTATACATATTTATAGTTATCTTCCTATACAAGAAAAACAGAATCAAGAAGGAAAAAAAAACATGAAAAAGAAAAAAATGAAAGGAAACAACAACAGACAGAGTGAAAATGCTATGTTGTAGTCCATACTGAGTTCCTATTATCCTTTCTATGGCTCTCTTCATCATTGAACAATTGTAATTGGTTTGAATCAACAATTGAATCAATTGTTGAAGAGAGACCCTTCCATCATATTGTCTTCTTGTTGCTGTGTATAATGAACTCATAGTTCTTCTCATTTCACTCAGCATCAGTTCATGTAAGTCTCTCCAGGCCTCTGTGAAATAATCCTACTGGATGTTTCTTACAGAAAAATAATATTCAATAACATTCACATACCATAATGTTTCAGTTTGCAGTTTCTTGCCACTATAAAAAGGGATGCCACAAACATTTTTGAACATGTGGGTCTCTTTCCTTTCTTTATAAGCCCAGTAGAAATACTGCTGAGTTAAAGGGTATGCACAGTTTGATAACTTTTTGGACAAAGTCCCAGATTGCTCTCCAGAATGGTTGGATCTGTTCACAGTTTGACAAACAATGTATCACTGTCCCAGTTTTTCCACATCCCCTCCAATATTCATCATTATCTATTCCTGTAATATTAGCCAATCTGACAGATGTGTGGTTATGTGTCAGAGTTATCTTAATTTGCATTTCTCTGATCAATAGTTATTTGGAACACTTTTTAATATGACTTCAAATAGTTTCAACTTCATCTGAAAACTGTCTGCTCATATCCTTTGACCATTTATCAATTGGAGAATGGCTTGGATTCTTATAATTTGAGTCAATTCTATATATTTGAGAAATGAGGCCTTTATCCAAACCTTTGAATGTAAAAATGTTTTCCCAGTTTCTTGCTTCCCTTCTAATCTTGTCTGCATTAATTTTATTGGTAAAAAAAAACCTTTTTAACTTAATATAATCAAAATTATGTATTTTGTGATCAATAATGATCACTAGTTCTTCTTTGGTCACAAATTCTTTCCTCCTCAACATATCTGAGAGGCAAACTATACCATGTTCTTCTAATTTGTTCATGATATCATTATGTCTACATCATGAAACCACTTCAACTTTATCGTGGCATACAGGTTATGTGTGGATCAAAGCCTAGTGTCTGCCATACTAGTTTCCAATTTTCCCAGGAGTTTTTGTCAAAAAGTGAATTCTGATGTCAAAAGCTGGGGTCTTTGAGTTTGTCAAATACTAGATGGCTATAATTATTGACTATTCTGTCCTGTGAACCTAATCTATTCCAATGATCAACAAGTCTTTTCTTAGCCAATACCAAATGGTTTTGATGACTGCTGCTTTATAATATAGTTTTAGATCTGGTACAGCTAGACTGCTTTCATTTGCATTTTTTTTCATTAATTATCTTCAACTTCTTGACCTTTTATTCTTCCATATGAATTTTTTTTCCTAGGTCAGTAAAATAGTTTCTTTGGAGTTTAATTGATATAGCACTAAATAAATAGGTTAGTTTAGGTAAAATAATCATCTTTATTATATTCACTTGACTTGTCAAAGAGCACTTGATATTTTTCTATTGTTTAGATCTGACTTTATTTGTGTGGAAAGTGTTTTATAGTTTTATAGTTTTGCGTATATAGTTCCTGGCTTTTCCGTGGCAGATAGATTACCAAACATTTTATACTATTGACAGTTATATTAAAATGGAATTTCTCTTGTATCTCTTGCTGTTGGATTTTGTTAGTGATGTATAAAAATGCTGTTGATTTATGTGGATTCATTTTGTATCCCATGAGTTTGCTAAAGTTGTGGATCATTTTAAATAATTTTTAGTTGATTCTCTACAGTTTTCTGAGAATACCATATCATCTTCAAAGTGTGATAATTTGTTTTCCTCATTACCTACTCTAATTCCTTTAATCTCTTTTTTTTTCTCTTATCGCCAAAGATAACAATTCCAGTACAATATTGAATAGTAATGGTGATAGTTGGCAACCTTGTTTCACCCCTGATTTTATTGGGAATGGTTCCAGTTTATCCCCATTACATTTGATTCTTACTGATGGTTTTAAATAGATGCTAATGACTATTTTAAAGAAAAGTTCATTTATTCCTATACTCTCTAGTATTTTTAATAGGAATGGATGTTGGATTTTATCAAATACTTTTTCTGCATCTATTGAGTATTTTTAATTTTTTGAGGTTTTTTTTAATTTGGTTATTGATATAGTCAATCATGATAATAGTTTTCCAAATATTGAACTGGCCCTGCACTCCTGTTATAAATCCTACTTTGTAATGGTGTATTATCCTGTGGGATGACTTGCTGTAATCTCTTTCTTACTATTTCATTTAAGTCTTTTACATCAATATTCATTAGGGAAATTGGTCTATAATTTCCTTTCTTGGTTGTCATCCTATCTTGTTTAGGTATCAGTACCATGTCTGTGTTATAAAAGGAATTTGGTAGGATTCCTTTGTTCCCTATTTTGTCAAATGGTTTATATAACATTGGAGTTAATTGTTTTTTAAATGTGTGGTAGTATTCACATATACATGCATTTGGTCCTGGTTATTTTTTAGGTAGTTTATTAATGGCTTGTTCTATTTCTTTTTTCTAAAATGGGACTATTTAAGTAATTTATTCCCTTTTTTTAAAATCTGGGCAATCTATATTTCCATAGGTAGTCCTCCATTTCACTTAGGTTATCAAATTTATTGACATAAAATTGGGCAAAGTATCTCCTAATTAATGCTCTAATTTCCTCTTTGTTGTTGCAAAATTCTACCTTTTCATTTTTCAGACTTACAATTTGATTTTCCTCTTTCCTTTTTCTAATCAAATTAATATAATTTATGGTCCTAATATATGGTTAATTTTTGTATATGTTCCATGAACTGCCAAGAAGAAAGTGTACTCCTTTCTGTGTCTTTTCAGTTTTCTCCAAAGATCTATCATACCTAACTTTAGAAAAGTACTATTTGCCTCTTTAACTTTTTTATTATGTATTTTGTGGTTCGATTTATCTAATTCTGAGAGAGCAAGCTTGAGGTATCACAATATTATAATTGTGCTGTCTTTTTTCTTTCAGGTCACTTAACTTCTCCTTTAGGAATTTCCATGCTATATCACTTGGTGCATATATGTTTAGTATTGATAACCCTTTAGCAAGATATAGTTTTTTTTTTCCTTATCTCTTTTAACTAGATCAATCTTTTTCTTTTACTTGATGTGAGACCAAAATGGATACTCTGATTTTTTTTTTACTTCACCTTAAACGTAATATATTCTGCTCCAAACTTTTCACTTAACTTTATTTCATTTGTCTTGCTCTGATTTAACTGGGTTTCTTGTAAACAACATATGGTAGCATTATGGCTTTTTTCCAGTCTGCTATCTGCTTCTGCTTTATGGAAGAGTTCACCCCATTCACATTTATGGTTAAAACTACTAATTCTGTATTTCCTGCCATCTTATTTACTCTAAATTATGCTTTTTCTTTTTCCTTTTGCCCTTTCTCTCCTCCCCACTATTTTACCTATGAGCACCACTTGCCTCAAGAAGCCCTCCCCTTTTAAAGTCCTTTCCCTTTCCCCTACTATTTCTGTTTTACTTTCTATTTAGCCTACCTCTTCACTTTTTACTTTTCCCCTCGCACTTTTGTATAAGTTGAGAGAAGTTTACCTGTGAAACCAAATATGCCTAATATTTTCTGTTTGGTCCAAATCTGATGAGATTAAGATTCACACAATAACCATCTCTCTCCCTTCTTTCCCTCAATTATACTAGGTTTTCTTTGACTCTTCCTGAGATGTAATTTCTCTCATTTTACCTCCAATTTCCTCTATTTCCAGCACTTTTCCAACTTGACAATCTTTTTTATATTATAAGAGTAAAATCAAATTATACAGGCACTCTCTGTGTATATCCATAACAGAAATACAGTTTTAAAGAGTTCTTTTCTTTTTTACTTTTTTATGCTTCTCTTGAGTTCTATATTTGGAGGTCAATTTTTTTAGCTCTGGTCTTTTCATCAGAAATAAATGGAATTCACGTGTTTCATTGAATGTCTATCTTCTTCCTTGAAAAAAAATTGGTCAGTTTAGTGGGATAGTTTACTCTTGGCTGCATTCCAAGTTCCTTTGTCTTTGGGAATATGAGATTCCAGGACCTTCTATGGAAGCTGCTACATCCTGGGTAATCTTTATTGTGGATCCTTGGTATTTGATTTTTTTTTTCTGGTTGCTTATAATATTTTTCACTTGGTCCAATAGTTCTGAAACATAGCCATGATATTCCTTGGGGTATTAATTTTGGGGCCTCCTTCCGGAGGTGTTAGGTGAATTCTTTCAATGGTTATTTTAACCTTCTGATTCTATGATATCCAGAAAGTTCTCTTTAATGATTTATTGAAAATAGCATTTAAGCCCTTTTTTGTTTGCAACATGGTTTTCAGGAAGTCCAATAATCCTTAGATTGTCTCTCCTAGATCTATTTCCACATCAATTGTTTTCCCAATCAGGTATTTTACATTTTTCCTATTTTATTATGTTTTTTTTTTGTTTTACTTGAATGATTCCTGATGCCTTGTTGAATCATTCATTTACATTTATTCACTTTTTCTTTTTAGTCAATTATTTTCTTCATTTACTTTTTTTTTGAATTTTTTTTGTATTTGTCCAATAGAATTTTTAAATGAGTTGCTTTCTTCTATGGATTTTTTTGCATTTCACAAATTCTGTTTTTAAGGAGTTATTTTCTTTTTTTTCCATTTCACACATTGTGTTTTTTAAGGAATTATTTTCTTTTTCCATTTCACAAATTGTGTTTTTCAGGGGTTGTTTTCTTTTTCCATTTCACAAATTCTGTTTTCCAGGGACTTGTTTTCTTTTTCTGTTTTGTCAAATCTATTTTTAAAGAGATATATGCTTTTTCCATTTCACTAGTTTGTGGTGAATTTTCTTCACATAACTTCTGTTTTGCCTTTTCCAAACCATCTTGTAAAGTTCTCATTTCTTTCCCTATTTTTCTTCCAACTTCCTTTAAGATATTTTATACTTTCTTCTAGGAGAGCTTTGTGGGATGGAGACCAATTTACATAACCTTTTGGGACTTCATCTGCTTTTAGTCTCCTCAGGGATTATTATTATATTATTTTGTTTAACATATGTATGGGTAGTCCCTCAGCATTGATCATTACAAAGCTTCCCTTTACAAATTTTACCCCCAGTCCCCTCCCTTCCCCTAGATGGCAGGAAGTCCACTACATGTTAATGATGTTGAAATACTTGACAAGTTGTGCAAGAAAAATCCTATCTACAAGAAAAAAAAAAAAAGAGAGCATCAGAGAAAGGAAACACAATGCAAGCAAATATCAATAGAGAGCATGAAAATGTTATGTTTTGGTCCATATGTCATATCCCTCTCTCAGGGTGTATATGGTTTTCTTCACTGAACAATTGGAACTGGTTTGAGACAATTCTTTATTGCAGAGAGCCATGTCCATCAGAATTGATGATCATGTAATATTGTTGTTGCTGTGTATAATGATCTCTTGGTTCTGCTGGTTTCACTCTGCATCAGTTCATGCAAGTCTCTCCAGGCCTCTCTGAAATCGTCCTGCTGGTCGTTTCTTACAAAGCAATGATATTCCATAACATTCATATACCATAATTTATTCAGCCACACTCCAATTGATGGACATCCCTTCAGTTTCCAGTTTCTAGCCACTACAGAAAAGGCTGCCAGAAACATTCTTGCACATGTGTGTCCCTTTAACTCCTCTAAGATCTCTTTGGGATATAGGCCCAATAGAAACACTGCTGGATCAAAGGGTATGCACAGTTTGATAACTTTTTGAGCATAGCTCCAAATTGCTCTCCAGAATGGTTGGATCCATTCACAGTTGCACCAACAATGTATTAGAGCCCCAGCTTTCCCACATCCCCTCCAACATTCATCGTTATCTTTTCCTGTCATTTTAGGCAATCTGACAGGTGTGTAGTGGCACATCAGAGTTGTCTTAATTTGTATTTCTCGGATCAATAGAGATTTGGATCAACTTTTCATATGACTAGAGATGGTTTTAATTCCATCACCTGAAAATTCTCTGTTCATATCCCTTGACAACTTATGTATTGAATAGTGGCTTGAATTCTTATAAATATGAGACAGTTCTCTATATATTTTAGAAATGAGGCCTTTAACAGAACCATTAAATGTAAAGATGATTTCCCAATTTGATGCTTCCCTCCTAATCTTGCCTGCATTAGTTTTATTTGTACATAAAATTTTTAACTTAATATAATCAAAATTATCTATCTGGTATTCAATTCCAGATCTTCTTTGGACATAAATTTATTCCACCTCCATAGGTCTGAAAGGTAAAAACTATATTATGTTCTTCCAATTTGCTTACAATATCACTCTTTGTATCTAGATCCTGAACCCATTTAGATCTTATCTTGGTATGTGGTGTAGCTGTGGGTTAAGCCCTATTTTCTTCCACCCTATTTTTCAATTTTCCCAGCAGTTTTTTTGCCAAATAGTGAGTACTTATCCCAAAAGCTGGGGTCTTTGGGTTTATCAAACACTAAATTGTTAAAATTATTGCCTAGATTGTCCTGATATCCTATCTTATGCCACTGATCGATTGCTCTATTTCTGAGCCAGTACCAAATGGTTTTGATGACCGCTGCTTTATAATATAGTTTTAGATCTGGTACAAGAAGGCCACCTTCATCTGCCTTTTTTTTTTCATTAATCCCCTCGAAATCCTTGAACTTTTGCTCTTCCAAATGAACTTTGCTACTATTTTTTTCTAGATCTGTAAAATAATTTCTTGGGAGTTTGATTGGTATGGCACTAAATAAGTGGATTAGTTTGGGTAGTATTTTCATTTTTATTATAATCGCTTGGCCTACCCATGAACACTTAATGTTTTTCAACTGACTAGGTCTGATTTTATTTGTGTGGAAAGTGTTTTGTAGTTTAGTTCATATAGTTCCTGACTATCCCTTGGCAGATAGATTCCCAAATATTTTATACTATCATCCATTATTTGGAATGGAATTTCTTTTTGTATCACTTGCTGTTGAACTTTGTTGGTAATATATAAAAATGCTGATATTTATGTGGTTTTATTTTGAAACATGCAATTTTACTAAAGTTGTGACTTGTTTCTAGTAGTTTTTTAGTTGAGTCTCTAAGGTTCTCTAAGTATACCATCATGTCATCTGCAAAGAATGATAATTTGGTTTCTTCATTACCTACTCTGATTCCTTTTATCTCTTTTTCTTCTCTTATTGGTAAAGCTAACATTTCTAATACAATATTAAATAGTAATGGTTACTGTGGGCAGCCTTGTTTCACATCTGATCTTATTGGGAATGGTTTTAGTTTGTCTCCATTACATTTGATGCTTGTTGATGGTTTTAAGTAGATGCTACTAATCATTTTAAGGAAAAGCCCATTTATTCCTATACTCTCTAGTGTTTTTAATAGGAATGGGTGTTGGATTTTATCAAAGGCTTTTTCTGCATCTATTGAGATAATCATATGGTTTTTGATAGTTTGGTTATTAATATAATTAATTATGCTGATAGTTTTGCTAATATTGAACCAGCCCTGCAGCCCTGGTATAAATCCTACTTTGTCATAGTGTACTATCCTGGGGATGACTTTCTTTAATCTCATTGCTAATACCTTATTTAAAATTTTTGCATCAATATTCATTAGGGAAATTGGTCTATAGTCTCTGTTTTCACCCTACCTGGTTTAGCTATCAGCATCATATCGATCTCATAGAAGGAATTTGGCAGTACACCTTCTGTCCCTATTTTCTTGAATCGTTTGTATAGTACTGGAATTAATTGTTCTTTGAATGTTTGGTAGAATTAACATGTAAATCCATCTGGCCCTGGAGATTTTTTCTTAGGGAGTTGGTTATTAGCTTGTTCTATTTCTTTTTCTAATATGGGGCTATTTAAATAATTTATATCCTCTTCTTTTAACCTGGGCAATCTATATTTTTGTAGATATTCCTCCATTTCATTTAGATTATCAAACTTACTGGCAAAAAGTTGGGCAAAGTAACTCCTAATCATTGCTCTAATTTCCTCTTCATTGGAGGAAAGTTCTCCCTTATCATTCTTGAGACTAACAATTTGATTTTCCTCTTTCCTTTTTCTTATCAAATTAACTAAAGGCTTAT
>JAJPUD010033446.1:0-11356 GCA_023553655.1 Myrmecobius fasciatus
GGGGAAAAGCTTGGGAAAAAAAAGTTTTTGCAAAGGTCAGTGTTGAAAGGTCACTCATATGTTTTGTAAATAAAAAGCTTTATATAAAAAAATTTTAAAAAAAATAAAAAAGAAAAAAAAATCCCTCTCTTCCTAGTCCTATAACCACTTATCTCTTGCCAAATCTAAGCCCTCCACTGTCCCCTCCACTGATGTGATGCTGAATCAAGGTGGAACAAGTCACACAAACCTTGCTGATTGGGTGCATTATAAATTCATTTATTCAACTTCAACTGGGACCTCATTGAAGCAGGTGATCCTTTTGTTCCTCTCTCTGATTAATTATATCTCACTTTACTGAGAGCATTAGGTACCTTCTTTTCCCTTTATTTTCATTTAAAACATCTTGACATTATCCCTACTCTTTTCTCTTTTTCCCTAGTTTCTGCCAAAGAGGTAACTCTGCTTTTTGCCAGTGCCAAATTTTAGCAAAATGCAACTTTGATCAACTCATCTTGCCCCTTCAAATCTTCCCTATCTACCAGCTCTTTTCTTACTGCCTTCAAACATGGTCTCCCTCATCCTTAAAAAAGTCCTAAACTACATCCTATCATCCCTCAATTATTATCCTATATATTTTCTCTTTTTTTCAGTCAAATTCTTGAAAATTTTCTTTTACACTTGTTTCACATGAAGAGGTGTCTGTGTTCCTTGTTAAGGCAACCTGTTCTACATGCATAAGTGATCCCATTCCATCTCATCTTTTCCACGAACACTAATCTTCATTCATTTGTTGTTTATTGCCTCTTTTTTTTGCTGTGTATAAACTGCTTTATCTCCCCATATTCTCAAAAAACCTTGTTGGCTGTTGTCCTATATCTCCCCTCTCATTTTGTGTTTAAATTTGAGAAGGATGTCCAGTCCAGAATAGGTGCCTACACTTCCTTTCCTTTTCACTCACTTAACTCTTTGCAGTTTGGTGTATGATCTCATTTAACCAAAACTGCTCTCTTCAAAATTATCCATGATGTCTTAGTTGCTAAGACAAAAAAGATGAGAATTAAGGAAAAAACCACTAGATTTCTAGTGGTTTTTTCCTTAATTCTCATCTTTTTTGAGCCCCCTAAAGCCTCCGATTAAGTGTTGCTTAACAATCCCTTTGATGATCCCTTCTCTAGGATTTTGTGACTTTTTCTCCTGGCTGTCTTCCTAGTTATATGATTACTACTTCTCTGTTTCCTCTACTAGATCTTTGTCTAGGTTATGCTTGCCATTGTTGAGTGTTTCTAGGGCTTTATCTAAGGCCCTCTTCTGTTCTCCCTGTATTTTATTTCACTTGTCAATTTCATCAGCTCCCATGGTCTGAATTTTGACCTCCATTCAGATGACTAGCTGATTTACAGCTGATTTACTCTCTTAATAAACTCTTTCTGATCTATATTCTCATATCTCCATCTATCTTTCAGGTGTCTAGAACTGGGTGTCTATTAGGTGTCTATTAGGCAATTTTGGATATATTGAACTCATTATCTTCCCTCCGGAAAATTCTCTTCTATTAACAAGTTTCCTGTCAACCAGCCTCACAACTAAGGTATTATTTTTGACTCTTCCTAGAAGCTTTTTCCATGCATCATATTGAATCAGTTGTCAAATCCTGTTGTTTCTATCTTCACATCATCTCTTATATATGCCAACTTCTTTCCTGATAATATTTTGCAAGATTCCCTCATATCTAAACTATTGCAATAATCTGCTGGCTAGTCTTCTGACTTAAATCACTCTATCTTCTAATCCATCTTTCAATCAGTTGTCAAACTGATCTCCCTAAAGTGCTAATTTGATCACATTACCTCACACATTTAATAAACTCTAGTGGTTCCCTTTTCCTCCAGGATTAAATAAAAACAATCTATTTAGCTTTTAAAACCTTTCATAACCTGAATGCCTTGCACAAAGAATTCAGTTGATATTGACTGAGCTGAATTAAATTCTGAATACATTTTCTCAAAGAAGGATTTGTAGTAGTTCTACAGTACTAAATGCAAGACAGCTATTATGCCAAATGTAAAGCAATTTCACAAAACAACATGATTTTAATGAGCAGTTGATAGTGACGGGGTTCAGTTATTTTTCAGTTATATCTAACTCTTTGTGACTCCATTTGTGATTTTCTTGGTAGGGATACTGGAGAAGTTTGCCATTTCCTTCTCAGCTCATTTTACAGATGAGGAAACTGAGGCAAAATGATTTAATAATTTCCCATATAGTGTCACATGGAACATGTCTGAGGTCACACTTGGACTCAGGTTTTTTTTCACTCCAAGTCCAAAGCTTTATCCACTGAGCCATCTAGCTGTCCCAGTAGTTGGTATGATAGGAAAATATATACTTATGATCACAGATTTAGAGCTGGGATGTCAAAGGTAGTCCAAACGCCCTTTATCAATGAGCTCCAAAGAGGTCAAGTCCTTAAAACCTTACTTAATATAACTCTTTTTTTTCTTTATTAAAGCTTTTTATTTGCAAACATATGTATGGATAATTCTTCAACACTGACCCTTACAAAGCCTTCCGTTACAAATTTTTCTCCCCTAGTCCCCACCCCTCCCCTAGATGGCAGGAAATCCACTACATATTAATTATGTTAAAATACTTGACAAATCGAATATATGTATACACATTTCCACACTTATCTTGTTGTACAAGAAAAATCGTATCTCCAAGAAAAAAAAAATCTGAGAAAGGAAAAATAATGCAAGCAAACATCAATAGAGAGCATGAAATTGTTATGTTGTAGACCACATTTCATATCCCTCTCTCTGTGTGTATATGGCTTTCTTCACTGAACAACTGGAATTGGTTTGAAACATTTCATTGTTGAAGAGAGCCATGTTCATCAGAATTGATCATCATACAGTATTGTTGCCATGCACAATTATCTCCTGGTCCTGCTCATTTTGCTCAGCATCAGTTCATGCAAGTCTCTCCAGGCCTCTCTGAAATTATCCTGCTGGTCATTTCTTATAGAGCAATAATATTCCATAACATTCATATACCATGATTTATTCAGCCATTCTCCAATTGATGGACATCTATTCAGTTTCCAGTTTCTAGCCACTACAAAAAGGGCTGCCACAAACATTCTTGCACATGTGGGGCCCTTTCCTTCCTTTAAGATCTCTTTGGTATATAAGCCCACTAGAAACACTGCTGGGTCAAAGGGTATGCACAGTTTGAAAACTTTTTAAGCATAGTTCCAAATTGCTCTCTGGAATGGTTGGATCTGTTCACAGTTCCACCAACAATGTATCAGTGTCCCGGTTTTCCCACATCCCCTCCAGCACCCATCACTATCTTTTGCTGTCATTTTAGCCAATCTGACAGGTATGCAGTGGTACGTCAGAGTTGTCTTAATTTGCATTTCTCTGATCAATAGTGATTTGGAGCACCTTTTCATATGACGTGAAATAGTTTTAATTTCATCATCCTTTGACCATTTATCAATTGGAGAATGGTTTGAATTCTTATAAATATGAGACAATTCTCTATGTATTTTAGAAATGAGACATTTATCAGAACCCTTAAATGTAAAGATGATTTCCCAATTTATTGCTTCCCTCCTAATCTTGTCTGCATTAGTTTTGTTTGTACAACAACTTTTTAACTTAATATAGTCAAAATTATCTCTCTGGTGTTCAATTAAGA
The DNA here is from genome assembly GCA_023553655.1 of Myrmecobius fasciatus. Taxonomy (NCBI): domain Eukaryota; kingdom Metazoa; phylum Chordata; class Mammalia; order Dasyuromorphia; family Myrmecobiidae; genus Myrmecobius; species Myrmecobius fasciatus. The sequence continues at coordinate 3,685 of JAJPUD010033446.1, forward strand.
GTTCCAGTTCTTCTTTGGACATAAATTTATTCCATCTCCACAGGTCTGAGAGGTAAACTTATCCTATTTTTCTCTAATTTGCTTATAATATCACTCTTTATATCCAAATCATGAACCCATTTAGATCTTATCTTGGTATGTGGTGTTAGATTATTATTATATTGCCTCGACCTACCCATGAGCACTTGATGTTTTTCCAATTGATTAGGTCTGACATTATTTGTGTGGAAAGTGTTTTTATAGTTCCTGGCTTTTCCTTGGCAGATAGATTGCCAAATATTTGATACTATGAACAGTTATTTTGAATGGAATTTCTTTTTGTATCTCTTGCTGATGAACGTTGTTGGTAATATATAAAATTGCTGATGATTTATGTGGATTTATTTTGTATTCTGCAACTTTGCTAAAGTTGTGAATTGTTTCTAGTAATTTTTTAGGAAAAGCCCATTTATTCCTATAATCTCTAGGGTTTTTAAAAGGAATGGGTGTTTGATTTTTATCAAATGCTTTTTCTGCATTTATTGAGATAATCATATGATTTGTATTACTTTGGTTATTAACATAATTGATTATGCTCATAGTTTTCCTACTATTGAACTAGCCCTGCATTCCTGGCATAAATCCTACTTGGTCATAGTGTATTATTCTGGGGATGACTTTCTATAATCTCATTGCTAAAATCTTATTTAAAATTTTTGCATCAATATTCATTAGGGAAATTGGTCTATAGTTTTCTTTCTCTGTTTTCACCCTACCTGGTTTAGCTATTAGCACCATATCTGTATCATAAAAGGAATTTCGTAGGATACCTTCTTTCCCTATTTTTTCAAGTAGTTTATATAGTATTGGAATTAATTGTTCTTTGAATGTTAGGTAGAATTCACATGTAAATCCATCTGGCCCTGAAGATTTTTTTCTTAGGGAGTTGATTAATAGCTTGTTCTATTTCTTTTTGTAAAATGGGGCTATTTAAATAATTTATATCCTCTTCTGTTAACCTGGGCAATCTATATTTTTGTAGATATTCCTTCATTTCATTTAGATTATCAAATTTATTGGCATAAAGTTGGGCAAAGTAACTCCTAATTATTACTTTAATTTCCTCTTCATTGGAGGAAAGTTCTCTTTTATCATTTTTGAGATTAACAATTTGATTTTCCTCTTTCCTTTTTCTAATCAAATTAACTAAAGGCTTATATATATTGTTGGATTTTTTCATAAAACCAACTCTTAGTTTTATTTATTATTTCCATAGTTTTCTCATTTTCAATTTTATTAATCTCCCCCTTTTATTTTCAGAATTTCCAATTTGGTATTTAATTGAGGGTTTTTAATTTGCTCTTTTTCTAGCTTTTTAAATTTTCAGCCCAATTCATTGATCTTCTCTTTCTCTATTTTATGCAAGTAAGCATTTAGAGATATAAAATTACCCCTTATAACTGCTTTGGCCACATCCCACAAATTTTGGTATATTGTCTCATTATTGTCATTCTCCTGGATGAATGGATGAAATTATTAATTGTGTCTATGATTGGCTCTTTCACCCATTCATTCTTTAGGATTAGATTATTTAATTTCCAATTAACTTTTGGTCTATTTTCTCCTGACCATATATTACATGTGATTTTTATTCCATCATGATCTGAAAAGGATGCATTTACTATTTCTGCTTTTCTGCATTTGATTTTGAGGTTTTTATGCCCTAACACATGATCAATTTTCATATAAGTTCCATACCTAACTTTTCTAACATTTTGTTTCCCTCCCTAACTTCTTTCTTATTTATTTTGTGGTTTGATTTATCTAATTCTGAGAGAGCAAGGTTGAGATCCCCCACTAGTATAGTTTTGCTGTCTATTTGTTCTTGCAGCTCTGTTAATTTCTCCTCTAGGAATTTGGATGCTATGCCACTTGGTGCATATATGCTTAGTATTGATACCACTTCATTATCTATGGTACCCTTTAGTAAAATATAGTTTCCTTCCTTATCTCTTTTATTTAGATCTATCTTTGTTTTTACTTGATCTGAGATAAAGATTGCTACCCCTGCTTTTTTTTTTTTGTTCGCCTGAACCATGAAAGATTCTGCTCCAGCCCTTTACCTTCACTCTGTATGTATCTCTATGTTTTAGATGTGTTTCTTGTAAACAACATATTGTAGGATTCTGGCTTTTAATCCAGTCTGCTATCTGCTTCCATTTTATGGGAGAGTTTATCCCATTCACATTCACAGTTAAAATAACTAAATCTGTATTTCCTGCCAGCGTATTTACCCAAAGTTATGTTTTTCTCTTCCCTTTCCCCTTTCTCTCTTCCCCCTCCCCAGTATTTTGTTTTTGATTACCACTTCACTCTAACAGTCCTTCCCCCTTTAGAACCCCTCCCTCTTTTTTACACGTTTCCCCTGATTCTTCTATTTTCCCTTCTATTAGTCTATCCCTTTCTTTTCCTCCTTTCCTTCCTACTTCCCTATAAGAAGGGATAAGTTTTTCTGTAAAACCAAATGTGTCTGATATACTCTTTTAGAGCCCAATCTGATGAGAGTAAGATTCTTTTTTTTTTGTATTTATATTTTGTTACAGTTTTATTTATTTTGTCAAATATTTCCCAAATACAATTAAATCTAGTTCCAGCTGCTGACCATCAGTTTCACACTTCTGATGCAAGCCTTTTTCTACACCTTATTACGCTTTTCTAGAGTTCTGTGTTTGGAGGTCAAATTTTTTGTTCAGATCTGGTCTTTTCATTAGAAATAGGTGAAATTCTCCTGTATCATTGAATGACCATCTTCTTCCCTGGAAGATGATGCTCATTCTAGCTGGATAGCTTATTCTTGGCTGTAATCCAAGTTCTTTTGCCTTTCGGAATATCTGATTCCAGGCCCTTCGATCCTTCAATGTGGAAGCTGACAGATCCTGTGTAATTCTAATGACAGTTCCTGGGTATTTGAACTGTTTTTTTCTAGCAGTTGGTAATATCTTTTCCTTGGTGCGATATTCCTGAAATTTGGCCATGATATTCCTTGGGGTTTTAATTTCGGGGTCTCTTACAGGAGGTGATCAGTGAATTCTTTCAATGCCAACTTTGCCTTCTGATTCTAAAACATCAGGGCAATTCTCTTTCATGATTTCCTGGAAGATAGCATCAAGGTGCTTTTTTTCATTGTGACTTTCAGGGAGTCCAATAATCCTTAGATTGTCTCTCCTGGATCTGCTTTCCAAGTCAGTTGTTTTTCCTAGGAGATATTTCATATTTTCTTCTATTTTTTCATTTTTTTGTTTTTGTTTGACTGATTCTTGAAGTCTTATTGAGTCATTCATTTCAATTTGTTCAATTTTAATTTTTAAGGTATTATTTCCTTCAGCTATCTTTTTTAGCTCCTTTTGTAACTGGCCAATTGAATTTTTTGGTTCATTGCATTCTTTTTCCATTTTGCAAATTTTATTTTTCAGTGAATTGTTGTCTTTTTCCAATTCACTAATTTTGTTTTTCAGTGAATTGTTATCTTTTTCCAATTCACTATTTTTATTTTCTTGTGAGTTGGTGACTTTTTCCAATTCACCAATTTTGTTTTTCAGTGAATTGTTGTTTTTTACCAATTCACTATTTTTATTTTCTAGTGAGTTGCTGACTTTTTCCAGTTCACCAATTTTGTTTTTCAGTGAATTGTTGTCCTTTTCTAATTCACTAATTTTGTTTTTCAGTGAATTGTTGTCTTTTACCAATTCACTATTTTTATTTTCCAGTGAGTTGCCGACTTTTTCCAATTCACCAGACTTATTTTCCAGTTTTTCACATCTCTGTTGCAGGGCGATATTTCCTTCTTGAACTGCTCTCAATTTATTTCCCCAATCTTCTTCTAGCTCTCTTTTGAGATTCTTTATGCAATGTTCTAGGTAAGCTTTCTGAAAGGCTGACCAGCTTAATTCCACCTTTGTGGCTTTATCTGGGATTGTTTTCAGAATCTCAGGATCTGGGGACTTCTCTAGTTTCTCTCAGTAAAAGCTGTCTATGGTGAGAGCTCTCTTCTTCTTGCTCATGATGTTTAGCTGAGGTATCAGTCACCAGCAGGGAATTATGCAGCAGCAGCAGCAGCAATTTCAATTTGCCCTGGGGCAATTTGCCGAGTTGCCTTCCAGTCTGGGGCTGATCTTGCTAGATCCACACTAGGACCACACTTTCAGCTGCTCTCAATCCACCCTTTATCAAAAGTAGACTTGCCAAAGCACCTGCCCACAAGCAGAGCAAAGTGGCCCAAGCATCTCCCAGGGACTTCCTGGCAGCCTAAAATCTTCTGGTCCTTTCCAGTCCCGGACTTGCACCCCGGCTGCGCACTGGCGTCTGAGCGCTGGGAGCTGCTCGATTCCCTGCCCGTCTAAAACTGACCTCAGAGGGAATGTGGGAAAACTGGGACACTGATACATTGTTGGTGGAACTGTGAACGGGTCCAACCATTCTGGAGAACAATTTGGAACTATGCTCAAAAAGTTATCAAACTGTGCATACCATTTGACCCAGCAGTGTTTCTACTGGGCCTATATCCCAGAGAGATTTTAAAGGAGGGAAAGGGACCCACATGTACAAAAATGTTTGTGGCAGCCCTTTTTGTAGTGGCAAGAAACTGGAAATTGAAAGGATGCCCATCAATTGGAGAATGGCTGAATAAATTATGGTATATGAATGTTATGGAATATTATTGTTCTGTAAGAAGCAACCAATGAGAGGATTTCAGAGAGGCCTGGAGAGATTTGCATGAACTAATGCTGACTGAAATCAGCAGAACCAGGAGAACATTATACACAACAACAAGACTATACGATGATCAATTTTGATGGACGTGGTTCTCTTCAACAATGATGTGATTCAAACCAGTTGTTCAGCGATGAAGATAGTCATATACATCCAGAGAGAGGCCTTTGGGAACTGAGTGTGAACCACAACACAGCATTTTAACGCTTTCTGTGAATATTTCCATGCATTTTGTTTTCCTTTTTAGGTTGTTTTTCCTTTCTCTCTTTCTAGATCTGATGTTTCTTGTGCAGTAAGATAACTTATAGATATGTATACATGTATTGTATTTGTCATATAATTTATCCTATTTAGCATGTATTAGATTACCTGTCATCTAGGGGTAGGGGGTGGGGGGAAGGAGGGGAAAAGCTTGGGAAAAAAAGTTTTTGCAAAGGTCAATGTAGAAAAACCACTCATATGTTCTGTAAATAAAAAGCTTTATAAAAAAAAATAAAATAAAACTGACCTTAGAAGTTCTTTCAAAGTAGATATTTGATAGAAGTGCGTTATAGTCCAAGTGTTTGGTGGAGCCCTCACTCCAGCACCAGTTCAGAGGCTCAATTTGTCTGGGTCTGAGGGAAGGTCTCAGGAGCTCACAGAGGACGCTGTCTGCAGTTCACCATCTTGGCTTCCGCCCTGATGAGAGTAAGATTCACACAATGTTCATCACCGTCCCTTCTTTCCCTCAATTATATTATATTTTCTATGGCTCTTCATGAGATTTTACCTTATTTTTACCTCTTTTTTTTTACTTTATTTTACCTCCTTTCCCCTCTTTTTCCAGTATGATAGCCCTTCCACCTCTAAATTCTTTTCCATTTTATCAAAGTAAAATCAAATTATACCCTCATTCTTTGAGTATACCCATAGTAGAAATATAGTTCTCAAGAGTTCTTTCCTTTTTACCTTTTTATGCTTCTCTTGAGTTCTGTGTTTGAAGGTCAAATTTTTGTTCAGATCTGGTCTTTTCATTAGAAATAGATGAAATTCACCTATATAATTGAATAGAAATCTTCTTCCCGGGGAAAATAATGCTCATTCTAGCTGGATAGTCTATTCTTGGCTGTAATCCAAGTTCCTTTGCCTTTCAGAATATCTGATTCCAGGTTCTTCGATCCTTTAATGTGGAAGCTATTCCATCTTTTAATGTGGAAGCTGATAGGTCTTGTGTGATTCTAATTATACTTCCTCAGTATTTGAACTGTTTCTTTTTAGCTGCTTCCAATATCTTTTCCTTAGTGCAATAGTCCTGAAATTTGGCCACGATATTCCTTGAGGTTTTAATTTTGGGGTCTCTTTCAGGAGGTGATTGGTGAATTCTTTTGGTGGCAATTTTGCTCTGATTCTAAAACATCAGGGCAGTTTTCTTTCATGATTTCCTGCAAGAAAGTATCTAGGTTCTTTTTTTCATCGTGGCTTTCAGGGAGTCCAATAATCCTTAGATTGTCTCTCCTAGATCTTTTTTCTAAGTTAGTTGTTTTTCCTAGGAGATATTTCATATTTTCTTCTATTTTTTCATTTTTTTGACTGATTCTTGAAGTCTTATTGAATCATTCACTTCTATTTGTTCAATTTTAATTTTTTTATTAAAAGCTTTTTATTTACAAAACATATGAATGATTTTTCTACATTGACCTTTGCAAAAAAAAACAAACAACTTTTTTTTTATTCCAAGCTTTTCCCCTCCTTCTCCCTACCCCTCACCCCTAGATGACAGGTACGCTAATACATGCTAAATATGATATATTATATGACAAATCCAATATATGTATACACATCTATACAGTTATCTTACTGCACAAGAAACAGATCTAGAAAGAGAGAAGAAAAAAACAACCTAAGAAGGAAAACAAAATGCATGGAAATATTCACAGAAAGTATTAAAATGCTATGTTGTGGTGCACACTCAGTTCCCTCAGGCCTCTCTCTGGATGTATATGACTATCTTCCTCGGTGAACAATAGGAACTGGTTTGAATCACATCATTGTTGCAGAGAGCCGTGTCCATAAGAATTAATCCTTGTATAGTCTTGTTGCTGTGTATAATGTTCTGGTTCTGCTCGTTTCACTCAGCATCAGTTCATGCAAGTCTCTCCAGGCCTCTCTGAAATCATCCTGGTGGTCATTTCTTACAGAACAATAATATTCCATAACATTCATATACCATAATTTATTCAGCCATTCTTCAATTGATGGGCATCCATTCACTTTCCAGTTTCTTGCCACATTTTTGCACATGTGGGTCCCTTTCCTCTTTTAAGATCTCTTTCAGATATAGACCCAGTACAAACACTGCTGGTTAAAATGGTTTGCACAGTTTGATAACTTTTTTTTCTTTTTTTTTTATTAAAGCTTTTTATTTGTATAACATATGTATGGGTAGTTCCCCAACATTGATCTTTACAAAGCTTTCCATTACAAATTTTACCCCCAGTCCCCTCCCCTTCCCTAGATGGCAGGAAGTCCACTACATGTTAATAATGTTGAAATGCTGGAGAAGTTATAGAAGAAAAATCCTATCTACAAGAAAAAAAAAAGAATCAGAGAAAGGCAACACAGTGCAAGCAAATTTCAATAGAAATCATGAAAAGGTTACGCTGTCGTCCATATTTCATTTCCCTCTCTCTGGGTGTATATGGTTTTCTTCAGTGAACAATTGGAACTGGTTTGAGACAATTCTTTGTTGCAGAAAGCCATGTCCATTAGAATTGATCATCATGTAATACTGTTGTTGCTGTGTATGATGATCTCCTGGTTCTGTTCATTTCACTCAGCATCAGTTCATGCAAGTCCCTCCAGGCCTCTCTGAAATCATCCTGCTGGTCGTTTCTTACAGAGCAATAATATTCCATAACATTCATATACCATGATTTATTCAGCC
>JAJPUD010033447.1:0-11356 GCA_023553655.1 Myrmecobius fasciatus
AAAAAAATGTTTTAAATATAAGTGGGGGGAAATATTAAATAAATAAATTTTTTTTAGAGAATAGATCGGAGGAGAGGCAGAAAGTCACCTTTTCACTCTGCCATCTTGGCTCTGCCCCCTCCTCTCCTAATTTCTTTATCAGTATAGAAGGCAATGCATCCCTTCCAGTCTCTGAGATTCAAAAATTATCACCCCAAACTTCTTGCTCATTCTCACCTTCCAAATCCAATCTGTTGCAGAATTTTGTCAATTTTACCTTTGCAATATCTCTTAAACATGACCCTTTTTGTCCTCTGATATTGCAAATACCAAACCCTCATAGTGTTACTATGGTGGTTCTGTCTGCATCAAGTCCCCTTCCACTCTAATTGATGTTATGTTTAGTTGACAAAGTTATTGTTGGTTCAGATCTTAGGATGTTAGTCCCTAATTCAATAAACTACAATGAATCCTTTTCACTGCAAGGATTAAAGTAAATACAGAGCCCTATCTTTCATGCAAAATTCTTTATAAAAAGCATACACTTTTCAAGTCTTTTTAATCTTTACTCCTAACTGCAGGCTTTTTTTTTCCTGAGACACTGGCCTCCTTGCTGTGCTGTTGTACATAGTCATACACACACACACACACACACACACACACACACACACACACAAATAAATTTTAAAAAAATAAAGAAAAAAATTCCATCTCTTATTTCTGGACATTTTCTCTGCCTAAGCCCCATGTCTGAAATGTTCTCCCCCATCATCTCTGTCTTACCTCACTTTTTTCATCTAAAATCCCATTCCTATGGGAAGCCTTTCCCAATATATATATATATATATATATACATACATATATATATATATAACACACATATATATATATATATATATATATTGCTAAGGCAATTAGGGTTAAGTGACTTGCCCAGGGTCACACAGCTAGGAAATGTTAAGTGTCTGAAGCTAGATTTGAACTCAGGTCCTCCTGACTTCTGGGCTGGTACTCTATCTATCTATTGTGCCATCTAGCTGCTCCCTTAATAAATCTTAACTCTAATAACTTAGCACAATGCCTGGTATATGATACATGATTAATAAATATTTGTTTTCTTACTATTAATGCTTTCTTTTATCCTTCATCCTTTATGTAGTTTGTGTCTATATATTTGTTTGCTTATTTCCCCCTCACATTGCAAGCTCCCTGAAAGTGGGGGCTATGGGACTTCAGAGGGTGGAGCAAAATGGCAAAGTGAAGCCAGGAAGCTGTTTGAGCTCTCCTAGTTTCCTTGAAAAACTACATGAAACTTAGCCTCTGACCACAAACTGGCACAATGAAACAACTCTCCAGCTAAAGATAGAGTGGAAAAACTTCAAGGAAGGTCAGTATCACTGGGATGAAAGGGGAGTTCAACCCGGCTAAGATGGAGTCTGGGAAAGCCAGTGAGAGAGTTTTAATCACAGCAGATCAGCAAATGAGGGTCTTGCTCCTGGCTCAGTAGATGAACAGACCAGTGGGGCAGCACCTGGTCCCAGCCCAGGAGACAATCTCTGGGAAATCAGACTGTTTCCTGGAAAGAGCAGAGAGAGCTACCTCCCAGAAACACAAGGGGCCCCTGTGCTCAACGCCAACACTCAGAGCTGCACAGAAAGTTTGGGACAGCATCCCCTTTATCCTAGGAACAGAGCTTCACCATAAAAGAAAAAAAAAAGGAAATATCAAAAGAAAAGGAATGAAAATGAGCAAGAAACAGAAAAGAATTTTGACCATAGAAAGGTACTATAGTGATAGGAAAACCAAAACACCAATTCAGAGGAGGACAAAGGGGCACTAAAGAAATCTCAAAGAGTGATATAAATTGGTCTCAATTCCAAAGAGGCTTCCTGGAAGTTCTTATAAAAAACTTTAAAAAGCAAATAAGAGGGGTAGAAGAAAAATGAGAAAAGAAATGAGAGGTGTTCAAGAGAGAGTCAACATTTTGAAAAAGGAAGACAATTCTTTAAAAAATACAATTGGACAAATGCAAAAAAAATCCACTGAAGAAAACAGCACCTTCAATATAGAATTAACCAAATTGAAAAAGACATACAAAAGCTAACTGAAGAAAATCACACATTGAAAACTAGAATGGGGAAAATGGAATCTAATGACTCTATGAGACATCAAACAAATGAAAAAGATTGAACAAATGGAAGAAAATGTGAAATATCTCATTAGAAAAAGAGCTGACCCGGAAAATAGATCCAGAAAAGACAATTTAAAAATTATTGGTTTATCTGAAGGCCATGGCCAAAAAAAAAAAAAGAACCTGGATAGCATTCTTAAAGATTCAAAATTGCCCTGATATTCTAGAAATAGAGAAGGAAATAGTCATTTTAAGAATCCATCAACCACCTTTGATAGAGATCCCTGAAGGAAAACCCCAAGGAACCTTGTTGCAAAACTCCAGAACTATATCAATGAAAAAATACTAGAAGCCAGAAAAAAGTAATTAAAAAATTAGATAACTAGTCAGGATTATCCAGGATCTGGCACATACTACAATAAAGGATCAGAGATCTTGAAATACCATATTCTAGAAGGCAAAGATCTGGGGTTACAATCAAGGGAGACCCAGGGATACAGAGAATCCTCTTTTAGGAAAGGCAATGTATGTTCAATGAAGTAAGTAGCTTTCAATCATTTCTATTGAAAAGGTCAGAACTAAAAAGAAAAATTAATATTCCAACATAAGACTCAGAACCATAGAAAGGTAAATGGGGAAAATATAATTTAAAAATTAAAAATAAATTTTCCCCATATATATGAAAACTTGTATTTAATTTCAATACATGATTTCTACAGATGGTTCAAACACATAATCACCTTTTAAAAAACTTGTTACAAGCACATTTTATTTTTATTTTTTAAAATTTTATTTATTTTAATACACATTGCTTTATGAATCATATTGAGAGATAAAAATTGGAACAAAAGGGGTAAACCATGGGAGAGGAAAAGCTCCTTTTTTTGCCCAGAAAAAAAAGAAGTGAATATAGCATGTGTTGATTTACATTCGATCTCCATAGTTCTTTATCTGTATGAAGATGGCATTTTCTATCCAAAGTCTATTTGGATAGCTTTAAATCACTGAAGCACTGAGAAGAACCAACTCTTTCATCGTTGATAATCCCACATTCTTGCTTTTATTGTATACCATGCCTTCTTGGTTCTGCTTGTTTTGTTCAACATCAGTTCATGTAAATCTTTCCAGGCCTTTCTAAAATCAGCTTGTTTCATCATTTTTTATAGAATAATAACATTCCATTACCTTCATATGCCAAAACTTATTCAGCTATTCCCCAATTGATGGGCATCTACTCATTTCCCAATTCTTTGTTAACACAAAAAGAGCTGCTACAAACATTTTTGCACATGTGGATCCATTTCCTTCCCTTTGATTTCCTTGGAATCCATTAGTGACAATTCTGGATCAAAGAGTATGCAGAGTTTTTTAGCCCTTTGGGCATAGTTCAAGATTGCTCTCCAAAATGGCTAGATCATTTCACCACTCCATCAACAATGCATTAATGTCCGGGTTTTCCCACTTCCCCTCCAACATTAATCTTTTCCTGTCATCTTAGCCAATTTGAGAGGTATGAGGTGGTACCTCATAATTGTTTTAATTTGTATTTCTCTAATCAATAATAATTTAGAACATTTTTTCATATGAATATAGATGGTATTAATTTTATCACCTGAAAAATTTTCTCTTTTTATTCTTTGACTATTTATCATATGGAGAATGACTTGACTCACAAATTTGATACAGTTCTTTATATATTTTAGAAATGAGATCATTATCAAAAATACTGATTGTAAAAAAAAATTCCCAGCTTTGTACTTCCCTTTTAATCTTGTTTCTGTTGATTTGGGTTGTGCAAAGCCTTTTTAATTTAATATAATCAAAGATATCCATTTTGCCTTTCATAATGTTTTCTAGTACTTTAGTCGTGAATTTCTTCCTTCTCCAAAGATCTGATAGATAAATCATCCTTTGCTGTCCTAGTTATGGTATCATACTTTGTGAATAAATCATGTACTCATTTTGACCTTATTTTATTATGGGATATGAGATGTAGGTCTATGCCTGAGTTTTTGATATATAATTTTTCAGTTTTCCTAGCAATTTTTATTTACTATTGAGTTCTTATTCTAGAAGCTGGAGTTTGGGGATTTATCTAATACTAGATTACTATAGGCCTTGATTATTTTGTTATATGTATCTAATCTATTCCACTCATTTATCACTCTACTTCTTAGCCAGTATCAAATGCTTTTGATGACTACTGCTTTATAATATAGTTTTAGGTGTGGTACTGCTAAGCCACCATCCTTTGTATTTTTTTTTTCATTAATTCCCTTGATATTCTTGACCTTTTGTTCTTCCAGATGAATTTTGTTTTATTTTTTTCTACTTCTATAAAAATTATTTTTGGTAGTTTCATGTGGCCCTGAATAACTAGATAAATGTAGGCAGAATTGTCATTTTTATTATGTTAGCTCAATTTACCCATGAACAAGTGATATTTTTCCAATTGTTTAGAACTGATTTCATTTGTGTGAGAAGTATTTTTTAATTTTCTTCATATAATTCTTGGGTTTATCTTGCCAGGTAGACACCCAAATATTTTATTTTGTTTATAATAATTTTGAAAGGAATTTCTCTTTCTGTCTCTAGTTTCTGGGCTTTGTCAGTAATAAATAGAAATTCTGATGATTTGTGTGGTTTTATTTTATATCCTGCAATTTCACTACAGCTGTGAATTGTTTCCAATAGGTTTTTGGATGATTTTCTAGGATTCTCTACGTATATCATTATATCATCTGCAAAGACTGATAGTTTTATTTCCTCATTGCCTCCATTACAAATAAAGTTTGCTGTTGGCTTTAAATAGATACTGCTTATTATTTTAAGGAAAGTTCCCTTTATTCCTATGATTTCTAGTGTTTTAAATAGGAATGGATGTGGTATTTTGCCAATAGTTTTTTTTTGCATCCATTGAGATTCCATAAGATTTCTTTGGTTTTGTATTTTTTTTTTTGGATTTTTTAATGTTATTTTTTAATTTACTTAATATTTTTTACCAGTTACATTCCAAACATTTTTTTCATTTGTTTTTAAGCTTTTTGAGTTCTAGATTCTCTCCTTTATCCCCACTCACAATTCAGAAACCACATGTGAAATTATACAAAACATTTCCATAAAAGTCAAGTTGTGAAGAAAATATAGATCCTCCCACCTTGATGAAAATAAAAACCTGAAGAAAAATTAAGTTAAAAATAGAGAGATAGAAAATGCTTCAATCTATATACTGGCCACTCCCTCCCTCAACATGCCCTCTCTTTTATCACCCTCTTTCCTCTTCCTATATGCCATGCCCCTCCTATCTTCCTGCAAGGTAAGCTAGATTTCACTATCCCTATTGAGTATGTATGCCATTTGCTATTTGAGCCAATTCTGATGAGAGTAAGATTCATACTCTCTCGTCCTCTTCTTTCCCTGCACTATAAAAGATTTTGCTTGCCTCCTTTTTGTGACACATAATGAATTCCCTAAGAAAAAATCTCCAGGGTCACATGGATTCATAAGTGAATTCTATCAAACATTTAAGAAAGAATTAATTCCAATCCTATATAAACTATTTGGAAAAATAGGTAAAGAAGGAGTCCTGCAAAATTTATTCTATGACAGGAAATATGGTACTGTTACCTAACATAAGAAGAGTCAAAACAGAGAAAGATAATTACAGACCAATCTCCCTAATGAATATTTATGCAAAATTTTTAAATAAAATATTAGGAAAGATAATTACAACAATATTTTGGGAAGTTAATGCTACGACCAAGTGGAATTGACACCAGGAATGCAGGACTGGTCTAATATCAAGAGAACCATTACCATAACATACCATATCAATAACAAAACCAACAGAAATCATATGATAATCTCAATAGATGCATAAAAAAGCTTTTGACAAGATACAGCACCAATTCCTATTAAAAACACTAGAGAACGTAGAGGAAAAGGGAATTTTCCAAAAAATCTTAAGCAGTATATATCTAAAACCAACAGCACACATTATCTATAACAGAGAGAAGCTAGATCCATTCCCAGTAAGATCAGGAATAAAACAAGGATGCCCATTATTACTACCATTATTCAACATTGTACTAGAAATGTTGGCTTTAACAATAAGATAAGAAAAAGAAATTGAAAGAATTAGAATAGGCAACAAGGAAATAAAACTATCACTCTTTGAAGATGATATTATGATATACTTAGAGAATCCTAGAAAATCAGCCAAAAACCTACTGGAAACAATTCACAGCTTTAGAGAAGTTGCAGGATATAAAATAAATCTACACAAATCATCAACATTTCTATTTATTACTGACAAAGCCAAGCAGCAAGCGATAGAAATAGACAAAATAAAATATTTGGCTGTCTGCCTGCCAAGACAAACCCAGGAACTATATGAACACAATTACAAAACATTTCTCACACAAATATAGTGAGATCTAAACAACTAGAAAAATATCAATTTCTCATGGGTAGGTCAAGGTAACAAAATAAAAATTGTAATTCTGCCTAAAACAGTCTCCTTGTTCAGTGCCATACCATTCAAACTGCCAAAAATTATTTTATAGGACAGGAAAAAATAATAACAAAATGAAAGAACAAGAGGTCTAGAATATCAAGGGAAATAATGAAAAAATTACAAAGTATGGTGGCCTAGCATTACCAGACCTAAAACTATATTATAAAGTAGAACCATTTGGCACTGGCTAAGAAATAGAGTGATGGATCAATGGGACAGATTGTTCGATATCCCCAAACTCCAGCTTCTGCTATAAGAACTCACTATTTGACAAAAATTTCTGGTAAATCTGGAAAATAATGTATCAGCAACTCAGAACAGACTTATATCTCATACTCCATAGCAAAATAAGATCAAAATGGGTACATGATTTGGGCATAAAGGATGATTCTATAAGTAAATTAGGAGAGAAAGGGATAATTTTCTATCAGATTTTTGGACAGGGGAGGAATTTATAACCAAAGAACTAGAGATCATTATGAAAGGCAAAATGGACATCTTTGATTACATTAAATTAAAGAGTTTTTTGCACAAACAAAACCAATAGAAACAAGATTAAAAAGGAAGTAAAAAGCTGGGAAAAAATCTTTACAGCCAGTATTTCTGATGTCTCATTTCTAAAATATATAAAGAACATGGTCAAATTTATAAGAATTCAAGTCATTCCCCATGTGATAAATGGTCAAAGGATATGAACGGACAATTTTCAGATGACAAAATTAAAGCCATCTACAGTCATATGAAAAAATGCTCTAAATCACTATTGATTAAAGAAATGCAAATTAAAACAACTCTGAGGTACCACCTCATACCTCTCAGATTGGTTAAAATGACAAAAAACAATGATAAATGCTGGAGTTGATTAGGGAAAACTGGAACACTAATTCATTGTTGATGGAATTAGGAAATGATCCAACCATTCTGCAGAGCAATCTTGAACTATACCCAAAGGGCTATAAAACTGTGCATACCCTTTGACCCAACAGTGTCATTATTGGGTCTGTATCCCAGGGAAATAAAAAATGAGGGAAGAAGACCCATGTGCAAAAATATTTGTAACAGTTCCTTTTGTGATAACAAAGAATTGGAAAATGTGTAGATGGACATCAATTGGCAGAATGGCTGAACAAACTGTGGTATATGAAGGTAATGTAATATTAACTATATATAAAAATGATGAACTAATTTTAGAAAGGCCTGAAAAGATTTACATGAACTGATGCTGAGCAAAACAAGTAGAACCAGGAAAACATTGTACACAATAACAGTAAGATTGTGCAATGATAAACTATGAAAGAATTAATTCTTCTCAGTCATTCAGTGATACAAAGCAATCCCAATAGACTTTGCATAGAAAATACCATCTGCATCCTAAAAAAAAGAATGATGGTGTTTGAATGTAAATCAACACATGCTTTGTTCACTTTTTTTTCTTTTTTTTTCTCCCTCCTACTTTTTCCTTTTTGTTCTGATTTTTGTCTCCCATCATGATTCATAAAGCAATGTGTAATAAAAATAAGTAAGTACATTTAAGGGGAAAAAAAGTAAGGATTGGATTTTGCCTCTTATATTCCCAGAACTTAACATAATATTACACTTTCTGTAATAAAACATGATCATGACAGGTTTTAGGTATCAAGTGTTATTCTTGAGGCAATAGAGAGCCACATAGTTTTCTTGAGTGGGAGAGTGATATTTTGGGCCTGGGCTTTAGTAATAACACTTTAGCATCTAACTTTGAGAGAAACTGGAGGAAAAGAGAACAAATCAAACTTCACTGCAGCAGTCTAATCAAGGGAGGATAAGGAATTGATCTAACAGATTAATTTGGGGTAGAAAGAATCAATACAATTATGTATTAATCAAATAAATCTTTTCTAGTTTTACAAGATAGAACTGAGGAAAGACAAAGATCACTGATTAGAAAGCAAGTTATTATTAAGTAATAATAATAATAATTGTAATAGCATTGTAAACTTAATGCTCTTCCTAAGAGATGTTTTATTTGTTGAAAAAATGTATTTCCACATACAAATTCATTCATATTTTAAAAATAGTTCTATAATATGTGTATGAATGTGACCTTTAAATTGAGCATAATAATAGTTTTCCAGGCAGTTATAAAAGGAATGAGCTTTTTTTTTTTTTTTTTTTGACTCCCTCATGATTAGGAGGTAAAGATCAGGCTCATCACAGATCTGTCATACCCAAACATCCTTGAAAGAATTCTTATTGAGGACAGCTACCTTCACAAAATTTTATCAAGTTCTTTCCAGAATTTTGTAAGTCATTCCTGTACAGTTCTATGACACTGTACAAAACAGCTCTATGAGAAAACAGGCTTACATCTACACCCAGAGGGAGGACTGTGGGAACTGAAAGTGGATCAAACATAACATTCTCACTCTTTTTGTTGCTGTTCATTTGCATTTTGTTTTCTTATTCATTTATTTTCCTTTTTAATTTGATCTTTCTTGTGCAACAAGAGAATTGTATAAATATGTTTATACATATTGGATTTTACATCTTTTAACACGTATAACATATATTGGATTGCTTGCCATCTAGGGGAGGGAGTGGAAGAAAGGAGGGAAAAATCTGAAACACAAGGCTATACAAGGATCCATGTTGAAAAATTATCTGTGAGGGGGTGGAGCCAAGATGGCGAACTGCGGACAGCTTTCTCTGTGAACTCCCTCCGGCATTCCCTCAAACCCAGACATAGTAAGCCTTAAAACTGGTTTCTGAGTGAGGTCCTCGCCAAGCATTTGGACTACAACGCACTTCTATAAAAGATCTACCTTGAAAGAACTCCGGAGAAGGTTAGCCTCAGGGGAAATCGGCCTCTGGTCGCAATCGGACTCCAGCCGGGGCGGAAGTCAGGGCTGCGATAGAGGGGCGGATTTTGGGCACCCAGGAAGCCCCTGGGAGACGCCTGGGCCACTTTGCTCTGCTTGCGGGCAGGTGCTTTGGCAGATCTGCCTTTGGAAGGGGGTGGATCGAGAACAGCTGAAAACGTGGTCCTGGTGCGAATCTAGCCCGACCAGCCTCAGACCGGAAGTCAACTCGGCAAACTGCCCCAGGGCAAATATAAATTGTTGCAGTTTTCTCGGCTTTTGACCAATATCCCAACTTTAAATCATGAGCAAGAAGCAGAAGAGAGCTCTCACCATAGAAAGCTTTTACGGAGCAAAATAGAACAGTCCCCAGATCCTGACATTATGAAAACAATCCCAGATGAAGCCACAAAGGCAGACTTAAGTTGGTCTCCCTTTCAGAAGGCTTACCTGGATGATTGCATTAAGAATCTCAAAAGAGAGCTAGAAGAAGAATGGGGAAATAAATTGAGATCAGGGCAACAGAAATATCAAAAACTGGAAAATAGGACTGGTGAATTGGAAAAAGAAAACAGTTCACTGAAAAACAAAATTGGTGAATTGGAAAAAATCACCAATTCACTGGAAAATAAAAATGGTGAACTGAAAAACAAAATTGGTGAATTGGAAAAAGACAACAATTCACTGAAAAACAAAATTGGTGAATTGGAAAAAGACAACAATTCACTGAAAAATAAAACTGGCAAAATGGAAAAAGAATGCATTGAATCCAGAAATTCAATTGGCCAGCTACAAAAGGAGCTAAAAAAGATAACTGAAGGAAATAATACTCTAAAAATTAAAATTGAACAAATAGAAGTAAATGACTCAATAAGACTTCAAGAATCAGTTAAACAAAAACAAAAAAATGAAAAAATAGAAGAAAATATGAAATATCTCCTAGGAAAAACAACTGACTTGGAAAACAGATCCAGGAGAGACAATTTAAGGATTATCGGACTCCCTGAAAGCCACGATGAAAAAAAGAACCTGGATGCTATCTTCCAGGAAATCATGAAAGAGAATTGCCCTGATGTTTTAGAATCAGAAGGCAAAATTGGCATTGAAAGAATTCACCGATCACCTCCAGAAAGAGACCCCAAAATTAAAACCCCAAGGAATATCGTGGCCAAATTTCAGGACTATCGCACCAAGGAAAAGATATTGCAAGCAGCTAGAAAGAAACAGTTCAAATACCGAGGAACTGTCATTAGAATTACACAGGATCTGTCAGCTTCCACATTGAAGGATCGAAGGGCCTGGAACCAGATATTCCGAAAGGCAAAAGAACTTGGATTACAGCCAAGAATAAGTTATCCAGCTAGAATGAGCATCATCTTCCAGGGAAGAAGATGGTCATTCAATGATACAGGAGAATTTCACCTATTTCTAATGAAAAGACCTGATCTGAACAAAAAAATTGACCTCCAAATAGAGAACTCAAGAGAAACATAAAAAGGTAAAAAGGAAAACTCTTGAGAACTATATTCCTACTATAGGTATCCTTTAAAGAATGGCAGTATAATTTGATTTTTCTTTGATAATAATGGAAAAGAAATTAGAGGTGGAAGGGATACCATACTGAAAAAGAAAAAGGGGGGAGGGGGGAAAAGGAGGCAAAATAAAGTAAAAATATAGGAGGTAAAATAAGGCAAAATCTCATAAAGAGACATAGAAGATCTAATATAATTGAGGGGAAGAAGGGAGGGCGATGAGTATTGTGTAAACCTTACTCTCATTAGATTGGACTCTAAGAGAGTATATCAGACACATTTGGCTTCAAAGAAAGCACTGACCCTCCTTGTGGGAAGGTAGGAGGGAGGGGAGAAAAGGAAAGGGATAAACTAATAGAAG
>JAJPUD010033448.1:0-11355 GCA_023553655.1 Myrmecobius fasciatus
ACTTTTCTAACATTTTGTTTACCTCCTTAACTTCTTTCTTATTTATTTTGTGGTTTGATTTATCAAGTTCTGAGAGAGGGAGGTTGAGATCCCCCACTATTATAGTTTTGCTGTCTATTTCTTGTTGCATCTCTCTGAACCTTTCCTCTAGGAATTTCCATGCTATGCCACTTGGTGCATATATGTTTAGTATTGATATTGCTTCATCATCTATGGTACCCTTTAGGAAGATATAATTTCCTTCTTTGTCTCTTTTAATTAAGTCTATCTTTGCTTTTACTTGGTCTGAGATCAGGATTGCTACCCCTGCTTTTTTTTGTTCACCTGAAGCATAATAGATTCTGCTCCAGCCTTTTACCTTCATCCTGTATGTATCTCTATGTTTTAGATGTTTTTCTTGTAAACAACATATTGTTGGATTCTGGTTTTTAATCCACTCTGCTATCTGCTTCTGCTTTAAGGGAGACATGGATAATTTTTCAACACTGACCCTTGAATAGCCTTCTGTTACAAATTTTTCCCTCCTTCCCTCCACCCCCTCCTCTAGATGGCAGGAAATCTAATACATGTTAATTACATGAAAATATATGATGAATTATATATATATATATATACACACACATACTTATATAGTTATCTTGCTGTACAAAAAAAATGGATCTACAAGAAAAAAAATGGGAAGGAAAACAAAATGCAAGCAAACATCAATAGAGAGTGTGAAAATGCTATGTTGTGGTCCACATTCAGATCCCATAGGCCTCTCCATGAGTTTATATGGCTTTCTTCATCACTGAACAATTGGAACTGTAATAACCAGATTGTCAAAGATGTTTGCTGTTTGCTTGACTTTTTTTTTAAGATAAGATAATGTACTTATCCAAAGGAGTATTTGGAGTTTTCTCCAAGTCCAGCACTCTGGTGACAAAGAGACAATAATATTTATTTAGTTAGGAACCTATTGTGTCCTTCCAGAGCACCAGACACTGACAATTTTCTTCAAATGCAACAAGGATGACCAAGATGTTCTATTTAGTTACAATCTAATGTAGAAGGGAATTTTGGGTGATATCAGAACAAGGCCAAAACTGTGCAGATGTGGAATATGATGTTTTATCATATCAAAAATGTCACAATGAAAATCTTCAATGGAATCATAGAATAATGTATTCATAAATAGAACTGAACTGAAAATAGAAAATAACTGAAAAATAAGAAACTCTATTGATCAATGTTGACTATGCAAGGAAGTTGTTTAAAAGTAGTTTAAAAAATAGGCTAAAATATTTATTATGACCTTCCCCCCCAAAAAAATGTTTTAAGACAAAGCCTGATGAAAATATTTACATATATTAGGCTCACTGTCTTTCATAGACTTACAGGTAATAAATATCTATACTTCAAATAAATATTCAAAAATATAATGGAGACCTCTATCAAAAAATTATCCTATTTTCAAACAAATACTGATAGAACTGTTGCATACAGTTGAACAGACATAACATTGGTACACAGAAAGTTAAAAACATTTTAATATATGTCACCATGTGAAATACTCATAATCTTCAAAATAAATAAAACAAAAATCTTTTAAAATATTACTAGTAAAATAGATCAAATTTATGTGACACCATAGTAAAATTTATATCATCCTAGAGGCAGCTAAGTGTTTCAGGCAATAAGAGAGCTTGATCTGGAATCTGAATCACATGAGTAAATCCAACTCCAAATATTTCCTAGCTTTGTGATTCTGGTAAATCACTTTACCTCTGTTTTCCTCACTTTTCTCAACTGTAAAAAGGCAATAATAATGGCTGTTACCACTAGGGTTGTGAAAATCAAATGCATTAATATTTTTGAAGCGTTTAGCAAAGTGTTCAGCACATGGTATGTCCTTAATAAATACATTTTTACTCCTCTTTTCTCTCATCTCTATTGTCTCATCTGCTAATGGAATTATACTAAGCCTGATTTCAACAAATCTCCAAAAGATTCACTTAAATATTAAGCTTATTCAACTTTTAAAAAATCAGCTATTTTATGTAATTGTATAACAGGCCATAAAATGACAAATAGGATACAAGTTTGGAAAGATGGTAACTTATGCAAATAATATTTATATATGATATCTAAAAAGAAGAAAATGATGTGATGATGATCATGGTAATGATAATGATGATAATAATAAGAAAAGTAAAAATGACTTTACTCTCTCCCTCTCCTCTCCCATTTTGAAATCATTTTACTGTTTTCTGAAATGTTCTGCTAACCTAATAATCTTTGAAATTTTTTGAGTATTGCACCAGTGACAGTTTAAGTTCTATCTTTCAAGAACTAGTCTGGACAAGTTTTGAGAGATTATCATGTTGAAAGTAGAATAATTGATATTTTGTCTTAGATATCCTTTTAAACATTTTTTATATATTTGTAGTCTGGTTGTGATGTGCAGTGAGTGCCAAAGAATTGGGAGGAGACAGTTATTATTGAAGTTGGAAGAAGATATTTTTTGCTTCAGAAATTATATAGAATCATTTTTCTTGACAGCAGTAGCCCAGATAACATTCTGCTATGGGTTTAGTTATGTGAAGGAAAATGGTGGCTCATCTCCTAGAAAGCTAAGATCTTGCTACCAGAAGGGGTCAAGGTCGGGGTGAGTACTGGTCCCTGGCAGGAGTACTGGGGGTAGTTTTAATGTTGAAAGGAGAAAATCTATTCTGTCAAAAGACAAACTATTTCTTTGAATTGCTAGGTAAAATAAGTTTAAGTAAACATTCATGGACCTAACATTGTTTGCTCTTAAAGAGTAAATGTCTAATTTATCATTAAAAAGTATATGGTTACATTAAGCATTGTATTAATGAATTATATTCAACAATTAAGCAAACCATAGCATTTATTTATTTATTTTAATAAAATTGGATTGTAACATTTAAATGCTATTAGAAAAATGTGATACATGGAAAAATTTACCTGTTCTGCATACAGACATGTAAGTAGGTGTTTTCTTCTATCAGTCATGGATAGAAATAAGTAAAATTATCTTTTAAAGAATCTAAAATTAGTTGCTTTGTATCTGACCACATATATCTATTATAATTTTTCATATCTTAATGATTCCCAAAAGAACCATTTTATTTCCAATTAAATGTATATTATTATTTTGGAAGAAATAATTTTTGTTGTTTTCAGTATGTGCATAGATCTTCAGCAATTTATCTTCCAGGAAAGTGGAGTAAATTGATCCCCACTTCATCAAACTAGGTAGGTTACATCTCACTTTTGACCTTATTATTCTTCAGTTCCTTCAAAACATTTGAAGATATTTAGCCTCTCTGTTATTTGTTCTAGACATGAAAGATGATTTTCCCTCCATTGCAGGGTGTGTTGTCTTATACCCTTGTGCCATTTAACTACTCGAAAATGAAATTAACTTTTATAAAGCTATATTTACATAAAAATATAATTGCAAATACATGTGGCAGTTTAATCTTTTAAAGGGGAAGGGCATGAGCTTAAATCTTAATTCAGACCCTATAGAGCACAGTCCCATGTTCTAAATTCAAAACTCCTTTCAGTCTCAAATCCTAGGCAACTGAACTGATCAAGGATTTACTCATAAAAAGTGACCCCCTCTTTGATATGAGCAAAATATGCTGGATGGTCCCATTCAGCTGTCTCCCATGTCTACAAATGATTCCAAATTTCTTCAGGGAGACCTTGAGAGTATACTTATATCATTTCTTATGACCCCATGTGAACTCTCACAAGAGTTCTCACAAGAGAGAACTCTTACCAGAGTTCTCACAAGAGAGAACTCTTACATGAGTTCTCTGTAAAACATACTTTTAGATAAACATTTTAGTATTTGAATAACATGGTAAACCCATGGTAGTTGTACTCTGTACAATAGTGTTTGAATGTCTGGCAGTTGGGCAGAAGAAAGGATCTCATTGTCTAGTATCTTTTCTTGCAAGTTGATCTTCAGAATATTCCTAAGAAAATTAAAATGGAAATCATTTAGTTTCTCGGCTTGACAGTTATATACCATCTATATTTTATAGGTATACAGCAATGAAGTCAGCACAATGACTCTTTAGACTTTCAGTTTGCTAGATGGTCTTTTCTCCCTCACTTTCCTTTGGAGTCTTCTAAAATAGCTAGCTAGCTCTGGTGACATGTGTTTCACCCTCATTACCTATATCATCTGTGTACAACAATAGAAAATATACTGCCAAGGTAAGTGAACTTACCCACAGAATTCAAAATTTCTGCATTTGCTTTAATGGATGATTTTTCATATGTTTGATATGGTGTGCACTTGGTGTAGAACCTTTCTTGGTGTTGATTTTTTGGGCCAAAATTATCACATGCTGCAGAGAATCAATCCATACTTTGTTGCTTCTCAGCACGAGAGGTGACATTGAAGGCCCAATTATGTAAACAAAAAGCCACACATTAACATTTCCTCCACTTTCGTCTTGGTTTGTAGCCCTTTTGAGTTAAATAATTTCCTTTCAATAGGCTAACCAACTTTGATGCCTTTTTCATCCTACTTGAAAACATCCAACAACACTGCTAAAAACATCATGTCAAAATTTTGGGAGAAAACACACAGCACTGTTTTCCTCCATTAATGACTGGAAAAGCATGAAAACATTGTCCATTAATCATAATACTTGCAAACATTCCATCATAAAATTGCTATACAACATGGATGACTTCTACACCAGATAACTAAACTTTGCTGCGATCATCAATGTCTTCACAATTGAGAGCCTCAAATGAATTGGTTAGAGAGATTAACATTATGTAAAGAAGTTTGTTTTGTTCTTGGCATTTCTCTTGGAGTTTGTTGAACAGCAAATACCATATTGACTGTTCCTGTGCCATTTCCACACTGGCTTTCAGTTAGTTGACGACCATCTTTCAGGTGAAGGATCAGCCTATTAAAGAGCACTTTGGCAAGAATCTTGCTAAAATTAATTAAAAAGAAAGAGAGAAACAGAGAGAGAGAGAGAGAGAGAAAGAGAGAGAGAGAGAGAGAGAGAGAGAGAGAGAGAGAGAGAGAGAGAGAGAAACAGAGAGAGAAACAGAGAGGCATCTCATAGGACAATCTACTTCCATTGCTTTTACAAAGATGGATAATGGAATATTGGAATATCATAGTATATAGCATCAGGTTTAACCATAGGATTGCCCAGCATGACATGCTTATATCAAAGACAGTCTATATCAAACAAACTCTATAAGCAAAGTAGAATTGCAATAGCTGAAAAGATACATGAGATGCAGAAAGTCTGGGACAACTATATTCCAAGTGCTCACATGGATGATTTATACTTGGGGTCTGTCACAGAGCTTCCCAAGTATGTATTGATCTGATCAGCCAAAGCTGGACAACTCTACCTAAATTCACACATAGTGATGCCATTTTGGTTCTCTTGGAGCACAAAATACTAATGACTTCCCTTTGAGCTTTATATACTCTATATATTTGCTGTTGTATATAGATATTTGCACATTGTCTCAGGCATAAGAATATGAGATCCTTGCAGTAAAAAATGTTCTTGCTTTTCTTTTTATCCCCAATGCATGAAACAAGACAAGTTGACAGAACAAGGCAAGTACTAAGTACTTAATAAGTGCTGGTAAACTGATTAAATCTTTAAAAAGTTTTCTAAATTGTTTCCTATATTGGCAATTAATATATGATGTATTTCTCTTAGAAGCAGAGACTTCACAAGATAAATAACTGTAAAAGTCATTGCAAGAAGTATTAGAAAGACCTACATAACTGAAACCCCATTTGTTTTTTTCAGTATTTAATTTTCCCAAATATTGTGTTCAAAGTCACATTTATGGATGTTGTAGAAATAATAATAAAAAAAAATCCACATGATTGAATCATTAAGGAATCACCTCAGTAATTCTAAGGGTTGAAGATATAACTGAGATTTATTCCTGTGTACAGGCAGCATCTAAATCAGTTCTCATTTAATGCGACAGGTTTGTAAATACTCAGAGAAAACATGTTCCAGGTCTTAGCACTCTAACTAGAAATAACCCTAAAGGTACTTAAAGATGAGGGGAAATCTTACCAAGTTGTCTCATCATCCAATACTAGTAGCATCAGATAATGATCCTAGTTACAAGATACAGGTTGTCACTGTTTCACTGAAATTATATCAGTAGCATCTAATGGCTTCTCTACACCTCCTCAGGGACTTATTTATTTCACTCCAAAGTTTTCACTAAATTTTATTGAGTATGAAACATTTGTCCAAGATTGCTTCCAGATATGATGGGTATATATTGTATGTTTTAATAAAAATAATTTTCATTTGTTAATTTTAATTTATTTTAAATTAATTACAACCCATATCCAAGATGATGAAATAAATTCTAATGACCATGTTGTTAAGAATCTTTACCTATGAAATTTTTATAAGCAGAAATTCTATAGGGAATTATGTGTTTAAGAAGAAAAGCATACCTGTAGCAGACAGCCTAATTAGCTATAGCTGCCATTTGACAGGAAATATGTGAACTAGACATTGTAAGAGATTATTGAGGTATGAAATTCATACTGAAGAATCTTGGGGTAGAACAATGACTGTTTTTGAAATAATAACTTGTGATATGCCTGTTTACTTAGAATCACCTAAAATCCTCTACAAGAGAAAGCCATGATAAGACAGCATGCTGAAAAATCATTATGTAAAAGCTCACATTCTCAAATTATTGTGTAATTACTTATAAAATTGGAATTTACCATAATAACTGGCAAATATGTTGAACATATAAATTTGAAGTTTTAAAAAATTGAGCTAAATAAAAATCATGAATTATTATTATTATTATTAATATTGATAACAGAAAAATTTCATGTTAAGCTACTTAAACACTTAATAAGTACCAACCCTTCTTGAAAGAATATGAATGAAAGATAACAACATGAACTATCTCTATTTCCTATAAAAATGAAATGATACTAATCAATAGCTATGAAGAAAAAAAAAAACAGAATTTTGTGTTTTTTCAGACATGATTCCCTTATAAAGAATAGAGACATGGCCAAAAAAAAAAAGGCAATACCAGTTTAGAATAAAAATTAATTTGCAAAATTAGTGTGTTGGAAGATTATAGTCTTTAGCATGATTTCATAAAGTAGTAAGAAATCATGGGGGGGGAGAGGTTGCAAAGAGATCAACAAAAGACTTAATTAAGCTAGATCATATCAACATCATTTAACTTGATGTTGATCCAGCAAAACTGAAAGAGAACTGGAAGCATATGGAATCTATGTTTAAATGAAAAGAAAGAAAATTAAAAGAAAAGAAAGGAAGGGGAAAAATTCATAAACTTCATCAAGAAAAGTGGAACATTGTGTTTAGATTCTGATGTCACCATTCACATGGTGCTAAATGGGAAAAGGAAATTACAGATCAGTAGTAGAGTACCTGACTGCATATTGAGAGGAAACTGTTTTGAATCTGGCTTACTCAAGGATTTTTAGGAGCACTCAGGTTAAGTGAATATGGTTTTGGAATTGTAATCAGGAACACATAGATTCAAATACTACTTCAGACAATTATGAGCTTGTGACCATCAGCAAGCCCATTAATTTCACTGGATATCTGTTTTCTCATGTGTAAAATTAAAGGATTATATCTGAACTTAAGGTCACATCCAACTCTAAATCTATGATCCTATTAGCAAATTTAACTCTTAATGTATGGTTTTATTACGCTATGCAGTTGTAATAACACTGAAGAAGTCAAAGACAAGAAGTTAATTGTGTCAGACTAAATATACATGTAGAAAATCTGTTCTGGGGAAGCATAATTTTCAGGGTATTAAATAAATAAATTCTCATTATATCTAAAGTGGGACAAGATAATTAATGACAGGAACAAATAATAGATGGTATTGCTACCCCCCCAAAAAAAAACAAAAACAAAACCCAACAACAAAAAAAACCTATTGATCAATGTTATGTGAATTAGCCTATTTTCTTTTCTGCACAATAATATCTATATGTATATAATACCCTAATCTTTACAAAGCAGCTTATATATGTCTCATAAACCAAAAGTATTTCTTGAAAGTATACAGGATGGAATTCCATTTATGTAACTATAAATATTAATGTAAATATTCCTTAGCTAGCTAGATAGATAGATAGATAGATAGGATATGAATGTTTATGTATGTATCACACATCCATAGAAGAAAATAAAGCATTCAGATTTCTTTTTCATTGGTAAGCAGGGGGAGAGATATTTACCCTGCACATGTTAAGGCCATGTGACATTCTTGAATCAAAACAAAGAACAGAATTAACTTTGTCCCATGATCCCTTGATTATAAATATCAAAAGAGGTATGAAAGAGTATAATGTACATTAACTTGTGTCCTTGATATGGAGTATATTTAACACAAACTCTAAATTGGAGGGAAAATTTAAAGATATTAAGGTCCTTCTATATTATTCTTTGTATTTGATATTGTGTTACTATTTTATGAAGTTCTGTACTACTCAATCCTCTGAGATCAACAAAAACTCAGGGAAAAAAAAAAAACAAACAGCCTGAAAAGTATTCATGAAAAACATCAAGTAAATGGAGAAAATTTGTTTTCTAGAGTCAAAATAGTAATCTATCCAGCAATAAACATTTACTAACTTTCTATTATTTGTCAGAAACTGGTTAAAAAAAAACTAAAGAAAAAATTGGGGAAGCATAAAAATCAATGTTGCCCTTATGAAGCTTACATTCTACTGATAGAAAAAAAAGAACTAATATAAATATATAAACAAACCCAAAAATATGTTCAAAGCAAATGTTAGCTTAAGTACTAGCATTTTGTAAAATCGGTAAAGATTTCATGTAGTTGTTGGTGGAACTGTGAAGGGATCCAACCATTCTGGAGAGCAATCTGGAACTATGTTCAAAAAGTTATCAAACTGTGCATACCATTTGACCCAGCATTGTTTCTACTGGGCCTATATCCCAAAGAGATTTTAAAGGAGGGAAAGGGACCCACATGTGCAAAAATGTTTGTGGCAGCCATTTTTGTAGTGGCAAGAAACTGGAAACTGAAAGGATGCCCATCAATTGGAGAATGGCTGAACAAATTATGGTATATGAATGTCATGGGATATTATTGTTTGGTAAGAAACAGCCAGCAGGATGATTTCAGAGGGGCCTGGAGAGACTTGCATGAACTGATGCTGAGTGAAATCAGCAGAACCAGGAGAACACAGCAACAATACTATATGATGATCAATTCTGATGGACATGGTTCTTTTCAACAATGATGCGATTCAAACCAGTTCCTATTCAGCGAGAAAGATAGTCATATACATCCAGAGAGAGGCCTGAGGGAACTGAGTATGAACTACAACACAGAATTTTAATGCTTTCTATGAATATTTCCTTGCATTTTGTTTACCTTCTTAGGTTGTTTTTTTTCCTCTGTTTCTTGTGCAATAAGATAACTGTATAGATATGTAAACATATATTGTATTTGTCATATAATTTAACATATTTAGCATGTATTAGATTACCTGTCATCTAAGGTTGGAGGGTGGGGGGCAGGAGGGGAAAAGCTTGGAACAAAAAACAACAACAACAAAAAGTTCTGCAAAGGTCAATATAGAAAAATCACTCATATGTTTTGTAAATAAAAAGCTTTTAATGAAAAAAAAAAGGAAAGACTTCATGTAGGTTAAACTTTGACAGAATTCAAGGCTTTTAAGTTGTACAAGAAAGGAACATATTCAGGAATGGAGAAATACCTAAGGAAAGGCAGAGAGATGGGAAATGGAATTGTCTTCTGTGAGGGATAGGCAGAAAGACAGTGGGGTCAGACATGAGAATTTATGAAGGGGTTTTAAGGCTATAATGAGATTATAAAGGTAGCTCATAAAAGTACAGTGTAAAGCATTTTGAATGACAGATGAAAAAAGGAATTTATAATTAATTGTAGAGGTAATAAAGAGACATTAATGTGTATTAAGCAATGAAGTAAAATAATCTGATTTGTGCTTTCTGACTACTTTATATATGATGAAATGGAGAATTTTAAACGAGTGAGGCCATTTAAGAAGATATTTTAAGGAGCCAGGTGAGAAATAGTCAGAGACTGAACTAAATGAATGTAGATTTGATTATTATTGAAGCAGTATAGCTCAATAAATATTTATTTTTAACCTGCTAAATATTCAATTTATTAAATAAAACATTCCAGGAACTCCACTAGATTCAGAGGATTTAATAAACATTGACAAATTATACATACACATTTAAATATGTGTATCTTTATACAAATATGTGAGTATATATCCACATAAATATAAACATAAATATTTATAAATATCTGCAGTACACACATATTCATACATAATATAAATATAGAATCTTATAGCATATACATATGTATGCCTTATTCACTAATGAATGAAATTAATTTTTAAGGGGAGGGGAATTAGTAGGGGTAAAATGTAGAAAGTGCTGTCTAAGAATTCTATATTTTATTTTTTAAACTTATTTACTATTTTTTCCTCATTTACATTTAATACAATTTTTTACATTTATTTTTAAAACTCGAGTTCTGTATTCTCTCCCTCATTCCCACCCTTAGCCCTCATTATGAAAGCAAATATGAAATTATGCAAACTATTTTTGTTACACTATTAAAGAAAACATATATTCCTTCCCCCAAAAAATTCTCGAAATAAATAATGTTCAAAAAAGAGAGAGAAAAATTTTGCTTTGATATGTATTCAGAAACAATCAGTTCTTTTTCTGGATATAGATAGGATTTTTCATCAAAGTCTTTCATAGTAGTTATGTATTGCTGAAAACAGCAAAGTCCTTCACAGTAGTAAATGAAATCTTAAAGAAATCTTAACTCTTTAAGAAATCTTAAAGGAGGGAAAGGGACCCACATGTGCAAAAATGTTTGTGGCAGCTCTTTTTGTAGTGGCAAGAAACTGGAAACTGTAAGGATGCCCATCAATTGGAGAATGGCTGAATAAACTATAGTATATTAATGATGTGGAATATTACTGTTCTGTAAGAAACAACCAGCAGGATGATTTCAGAGAGGCCTGGAGAGACTGGCATGAACTGATGCTGAGTGAAATGAGCAGAACCAGGCGATCATTAGACATGGCAACAACAAGATGATATGATGATCAATTGTGATGAACATGGCTCTCTTCAACAATGAAATGTTTCAAACCAGTTCCAATTGTTCAGTGAAGAAAGCCATACACATCCAGAGAGAGATATATAAAATGTGAACTACAACATAACCTTTTCATGATCTCTATTGATGTTTGCTTGCATTGTG
>JAJPUD010033449.1:0-11354 GCA_023553655.1 Myrmecobius fasciatus
AGTGGACTTCCTGCCATCTAGGGGAAGGGAGGGGACTGGGGGTAAAATTTGTAATGTAAAGCTTTGTAAAGATCAATCCTGGGGAACTACCCATACATATGTTATACCAATAAAAAGCTTTAATAAAAAAAGAAATCATTGTGCTGCTTGTTTCTTATAGAACAAAAATATTCTGTTGCATTCATATTCCATAACTTATTCAATCACTCTCCAACTGGTGGGCATTCACTCGGTTTCCAGTTCCTTGCCACTATAAAATGGGCTGCTAAAAGCATTTTTGCCTATCTGGGTCCTCTTCCCTTTTGAAAATCTCTTTGGCATACAAGCCCAATAGAGGCATTGCTGGATCAAATAGTATGCACAACTTAATAGTCCTTTGGGCAAAGTTCCATGTTGCTATCCAGAATGGTTGAATTAATTCACAACTCCACCAACAAAGTCTTAGTGTCCCAGGTTTCCCAATCTCCTCCAACATTCATCGTCTTTTCCTATCATCTTAGCAAAAGTCTTATTTTTAGAATACATAAAGAACTGAGTCAAATTTATAAGAATACAAGCCTTTCTTAATTGATAAATGGTCAAAGGATATGAACAGATAGTTTTCAGATGAAGAAATTAAAGTCATCTATAGTCATATAAAAATGCTCTAAACATTGATTAGAGAAATGCAAATTGAAACAATTCTGAGGTGCCACCTCATATCTCTTAGATTGTCTATGATTACAGAAAAAAGATAATGATAAATGTTGGAGGGGATATGGGAAAACTGAGACACTAATGAATTGTTTGCTGGGTTGTGAAATCATCTCTCAAAAACATTTATACATATATACATTAACAAGTAAGACTATAAGATTGTATTATGTTTGTACAATTTCTTTGAAGTGGATGATTCTTTCATAAGTCCAAGTCTTTCCATATTTTCCTAATTCCGCCAACTCATCATTACCTATGCCACAATAATATCCCAATCTTATACTGTCAATTTGTTTTTAATAACCTAAAATAACATTAATATGTCTGACAGAGTGCACTTTCCTTATTTTTCACTTTTGATTAAATCTACTTCAGTTTTAACTTTATTTGAGAAAATGATTACTCTCCATAATTTTTTCACATAATAAATTCTACTCCTGATCATTACTTTATATTTTTGTGTATCTCATATTTTCTATCCTTCCTGACTCCTCTACTTTACTTCTACCATCTACATTGCTTTCATATGAGGGAATAGGATAAGGTAGGGAATGGCAATAGAAGGGTGTGTAGTTTAATAGGAATGGAATAAAGAGGGGTAGGGAGAAGAATAAGAGAGGAATCCAGGAGGGTAGAATAGGTTAAAATGTTTGATTATATTATAAATTTATTAGGATCATTTGAAAACTATTCTGTTTCTTCTATTTTAAGAGTAAGAATTGTGTTAGATATAATTACAAAGGCATAATTAAATGCCTATTGAACAAATAAAATCCTTAAATAGGCTATCACTTATTTTTATAG
The DNA here is from genome assembly GCA_023553655.1 of Myrmecobius fasciatus. Lineage (NCBI taxonomy): Eukaryota > Metazoa > Chordata > Mammalia > Dasyuromorphia > Myrmecobiidae > Myrmecobius > Myrmecobius fasciatus. The sequence goes on from JAJPUD010033449.1 coordinate 1,501, forward strand.
TGTACTTATGTTTCTGAGGTACATTTTCGAATTTCAGAACAAATGGTTTACAAATAGATATCAAAAAGTGATTTTTTTCCTCTATTGTTTATACTTAAGACCTATTAACATTTATGAAAATGAGTAAGTTAGTCACATGCTTAACCTGGGGGGACAAAGAAAATAAAATAATATAGAATAGGCATCAAGACTTACTCAGGTTTCAGCAAGTAACAATGTCACAGCATTATGGTATAGTTCAGGAAAGTGAGAATAATTTGCTTGCTTTTTTCCTCTTCCCTAATACAATTCTTCTAATTCCACTGCAGCCTCCATTCCACTGACAAAATAATGTTTCTAAAATATATATCTGACCATGTTATTTTCCTCTCACCCATATTCCCATTCAATAAATTTCAATGGCTCCCTATTACCGCAAAGATCAAATATACAAATCTTCTGTTTCATATTGACATAACTATGTTTCCCTACCCTATCCTTATTTACAGATTTTTACACATATGCTTCTTCACTTACTCATGATTCTAATAAAACTATCCTTCTTGTTAAACTTTGAACAAAGAACTTGTTCAAACTCTCTTGATTCTTATCTTTTTCACTAGGAGTCCTCTATGCATTGCTTGTCCTTCTAATCTATAACTCTTGCCTCCCATGGTTTCTCCAAGACTCAAATAAAATCTTATTTTCTACCACAATTCTTTCCAGAACTCCTTTAATTCCCCCATTTCATTTTTTTCAAAGTTTCATATATACCTGTATATATGTAAGTGTACATATATATACATATATATATATATATATGTATACAAAATGTGTACTTGTTTGTATGTTGTGTACATAGGAAGCAGCTAAACCACAGAATAGATAGAACAGTGGGCCTGGATCAGAAAGACTCTAATTTGAAAAATGAAATAATGTAAAAGAACATAACAGGAAATAGTAACCAAAGAAAAATCTTTTAAAAGAAGCTTCAGAAAAAGAGAAAAATTAAAGACACAGATGAGTAATACCAGAAGAATGACAAGAAGCTGGAGACAGAAGGGAAAATATTTCTACTTGTGACATAGGGCTCTTCAGATAGGATCTTGCTGATTGGAAAAAGCTTTGCTGATTTTTCAGAGAAAAGCTGGAGCATATGCTGGAAACTTATTGGGAGGGAAATGAATCCTTCTTTTTGCGAGAGAGGGGAAACCTTTTAGGGATATCTGCCCACATTGTTCTTCACTAACCTTTCTATTTTGAGAGAGGAAAATTAGGAAGCAGCAAAAAAGGCATTTAATCTCTTTTGCTGTGAACTGTTAAGAGTTGTGAGAATAAACTAGGTGAATATTGGGCAAAACAGAATGCTATTATATTTTGAAGATTCACAGACATTGGCAATTCTCCAGATTATTGTAACTGTTTGTGACTATATCATAATACTTTCTCAGTGTCCCTTTAAAGGTTCCCATGAATTAAAAAAAAGCTAAACACCACTTTGTTGACTCTTTAGCCAATGAACTTTTTACTATTTCATTGGTTTGTGAGAAAAAAAAATGACTGCCCAACAGAAAAGGATAAGAAGGACAGAAAGTAATAGGGTTGTGGTTTCATTTGGGGGGATTATTCTTGAAGTTGCCAAGTATATTAAGGCCTAGTATCCAAAAACTTGATTTCCTTTATGTACATAGCTTTTAAAACTCTATTATCTCCTATCTAGGTTTTAGTAAGCATGTGCTCAATCTTAGCCTTAGAAACTTTATGTAGTGGTGAAAGAAAATGACTGAAAAGTTTATGGGCAGACATATAATATGATTAATCATGTCTTCTATAGAATAAATGTGTTTATTATTCCTCATTTTGCCTGCTGTCTTTGGGGTCGTGATCATTGTTAATTTTTTTAGTAAAATTATTAAATATTTTGCTTATGAGTTGATATTACCATGGAGACTGATTTAGTATGTCAGAAATATAGTCTCAGTGGGTACTCTGAAAAAAAAATCTTGAATCAGAATCACTTTCTTCATTCCCCAACACGAACATCATTGTTACCTATAGGCTCTTGGAAGAAAGTAGTGAGTGATAGATAAATTGCTATGGCCCCTTCACTGTGGAAAGACAAACAAACCTGCCTCTCTTGAGGGTAAGTTGGAGTGAATGAGCTCAACAAGAAAAAAAGATGTTCAGGTATGACATTTATAAAATATGGATACATCATTTCTTTCAACATCATTTTTAGCCTATAAAAAAGATTTCACAGGGTTTATGAGAGGCAAACTTGATCACTTTCATCTAACCATTCTTATTAGAGTTTAGAAACTTTCAGAAAACTTAATTCAGTAATAGTGATAATTTGGCTCTTGAACGTTGGGAGAAAAGTCCCATGGAGTTATAATGAATAAGGGTAAAATAATAACCTGCAGTTAAACTGGCATTTTATTGGAGGTGGGGAAATAGATTGCAATTTTTAAAGCACTGACAAGGCTTACTGTTATTCTATAATTAATGTTTAATTTAAGACAATTATATAAATGGAACAATGCTTTAATATTATGTCTTTAGAGAATGGCCACTTAGAATTACACTTACCTAGCATGATTTCCATGAAAAAAAAGTGGAGAGATCAATTCATTTGACTATTGAAAAGTAAGAGAAAAGTGGAAAATAGTTATTCATATTTTCAGCAAGTCATGATATTTTTTGCAGATTCTTTTCCAAGCAATGAGTCTATAAATCCCAGAGACTGGTATAGTAGGTAAGATAACTATGCCAGTCCAAGGCAACATTCATCATTATGGCTTCCATTCTTTTCATTTTATAGAAACCCTGTAAAATCCTAATTTGTCACATTAAAACCATATTTTCCAACAAAATGAGCATAGCATCATGACAATATGGAAAAAGCAACAACAGTAACAATTTCTTGGCCATTGTTCAATTGGTTATAAGAAGCAAAATTCTGAATTCATTCCCTATATTAGTTGTGTTGGGTGAATGAGGCTGTCCAGAGAGATTTATTTTTCTTTTTTCCCCCTCTAGCTAGATTTGGTTTCATGTTTCTTTTGATTAGAACTAGATTAGAAGGGGGAAATCCTTGTAAGTAACTGAACAAGAAATTCTATAAGTTATATCAAAGTATCAACTCTAAGATGTGTCAAGAATATAAACAAATATACTTTATTAAATGTATACTAATAGTAGTTAATTGAATAGAACTTAATAACCATTTGATAGCTATTCTAGTGTGTTCAAACTATTGTTGTTGGCATTGAGAATAAATAATCCCATTTTCTGAAACAACAGAGGCCCTACTATCAATGAACTTATTTTAAGTTAATATAATAATTTTGTAAATACATAAATAAAATGTAATTTCAAATTTTATAACTAGGATGTGTATCAAGTAAAACTTTATAGAAGTAAGACAATGTTTAGAATGAACATTTAATGAAAGATGAGTATTTTGAAAGGCAGATATGAAGACTGAGAGCATTTGAAGAAAGAAGATGCGATTGTAGATAGACTATCGAATGTAGGCTAGAATGCAAACTGTATAAAACTGAGCATAAATGATAAGGTTGGAAACTTAGGTGGGAATCAAATCACCTGTAGTCTGTTAGGATTAATGTGTGGTACTTCAATCTCTAAGCAATGAGGAAGGATAAGGATGAGGTTAGGGCAGTCATTAAACACTTTGGGGCATATGAGTAATATAAACTGACTTGAATCATAGGAAGAGTATGTATTGAAGATGGACAAGAAAGAAGAGAACCTGGAAGTAGAGCCACAAATTATAAAAATGTTACAAGAGTTCTGAATACTTTATGTGAGTAAATATAAGTAGAGATGAGAAGTCACTAATATTATATTTCAAAAATTACATAAATCCTGCTCAAAGTGAATGTGAAATTTCTAATAAAAATATCACAGAATCTGAGGAAGAAACTTAAAGTAGGAAATTGGAAGTCATAGATTCCAATTCATACCTGATGAAAAACTTACTCTACCACATAACCTACTGCTTGTTACCTGACTTTTCTAGAGGACCTCCAATGATGTACACTTTTTATTATTAGAGCAACCCTGAAGGCCATTGGAAATGACTAAGCATGTTAATGGTGGCTCTCCATGCTCCATTACTCCTCTATTTTTAAACTAATTTTTCCTTTATTGTGTATGTATATTTAAAGCTCAAACTCATGTTGTCATCACTCCCCTTTTATATATTTCATCAGAAGTAGCATAATATTTCTTAAATATTTGCTAGAATGAAGAAAATGCCAGATTTAACACATTGCTACAATTTAATGTGAGATTAGCAATTTTTGGAGGCAGGCCAATAGCAATATGAGAAACATCATGACACAATAGGTTAGAAAGACAGTCTGGGGACAGAAGCTGAACTGAATTGCAATTTTTCCTTAGACTGAGTGCTCCTTGAGGGGAGACTTTTGCCTTGCTTTGTATCTATAGCAATCACTATAGTTTCTGGTAAATAGAAATATTAGATGCCTATTAATTGGCCCATAAAAGCTATGAGAGACTATAGTGATAGATGGATAGCCCTATATTACCCTGACAGTCACAAATATTAAAAAACAAAACAAACAAAAAACCCATAAAGATTTTCAACTTATTGAAAGGATTGCTTGTGAAAGACATTTTAAGGACATGTTAAAATATTACGTAGGATCTGCATAATATAGAATGCTTTTGGAGTCAGAAAAGTCTTACTTTAAATCTTGTTCCTGCCACTTGTCACCCATGTGGCATTGTACTTAAACTTTTTAGACCTTATTTATAAAATGAAGGAGGTCTGACCATTTAATGAAAACTTTTAATCCCTGTTAATGGGAAGATCGAGACTGCTTGAGCTCTGGATTTCTAAGTTGAGATGAACTAAGCTAAATAGATGTCTACACAGTCTGGTACAATATGGCAAGCCCCTTGGAGTAAGAGGTTGCCTCAGGAATAGCAAACTAGCCCATGTCAGAAATGAAGCAGGTCACAAATGTGACAAATAGGGGCTCCAATACTGTGAATGTCTATTTCACTTTTAGACTGGTTGAGATATGGAAACTCAATCTAAAAAATAAAGAGGTTGGATAAAATACTAAGCAAATACTGTCTAAGCTTCCCTCTGTTTCCAAAGCTACAAAAACCTAACCCTATGGTGAGATATTGCAGTTCAATTGACATTTGTATCTATAAGATGTAACTACAGAAAGAGCAACAACTGCAACATAAACTTGTTTTTGCTAAAGTATTGATGCCTAAATGATAAGGGTAAATGAAATCAGTTTATTGTTTGTGTAAGTAGGAGATTAAGATTCTGGGATGATAGAAGGTTTCCATATACCCTTCTTTGATGAATGGACCCATAAATTAATTGATTTGGAGAATTCTCAGTGAAGGGGCTTCTATTGCCAATGCAGATTTCTTTCTTATGTAAAACAGTCTTAAGAGAGCTACCTGGGCCACTGAAAGGTTAAGTCACTAACACCGGGCCATAGGCAGAAATGTCTATGTCAAGATTGACACAGCATCTTCAGGATCCAAGGACTATCTCAATAGCCTATACTCCATGCTACTTCTCATTTGTTGTTATTGTTCACAAGTAGCAATTTTATAAAGCATTATTGTGATTTCCATGGTGGTCCATGATTACAGCTAAAATGCACAAATTAATTTTTGAGGGGTAGTAAGGAAGTAAGTATTTTTATATTTGTTAAACATAGAAAATGGTTAAGCAGAAACACTATTATACAAATTCACCCAGGTTTTCCTCAACAATGCTGTTTCTATAAGTTTTTTGAAGGATGACTAATCCTATTCATGGATAAAAATCATCTGGACATTCATGCTCAGATGATTTCTTCTCTGAATATAGTGTGTGTCACTGTTGTTATCATCTCTAGGTGAGCTGTCATGTTAATTTTTTTAAAGTGCTTATTTAAAATTTGCATTTGCATTTCTAATCTTTTCAATAGAATTTAGATATTAAGTATTTTAGAAGATGAATAGAGAAAAAGCTTGTTCTTAAATAAAAGAAGAAATAGTAGACCCTGTAATTACACCACAAAGACAGGTTAATTTTTTGTAGTTACTTAAATAAAAAAGAAGATATTCTTCAGAGTCCCAAACACACAAATGGCAGAATTCATTTGGTCCTATTGCAGCTTAAGTGAGACAGAGGTCTCCTTGCTTTTGTTTTTGGAAGTTATATTATTTCATGTGGTTACCTAGAAGATCAGAAATTGACTGACTGACTAATAGGATTAAAAGAATAAAATAAATCTCCATTTCCCTTTTAGGGAAGAGTTAGTAATAAATTTATGCTGGTATTATATATTTACTGAAACTACTCCTACTACTTCCTTTAATAATAATCTTAATAAATAACTCTTGGCTTCTGCATATTGAAGCTGAAATTCTAGAGAACATAATTTTCTTCTTTTATTGGGCTCTTTTATATCAGAGAAAGTTTTTTATTAAAGCTTTTTATTTGTATAACATATGTATGGGTAGTTCCTCAGCATTGATCTTTACAAAGCTTTCCATTACAAATTTTACCCCCAGTCCCCTCCCCTCCCCTAGATGGCAGCAAGTCCATTACATGTTCATAATGTTGAAATGCTTGAGAAGTTATGCAAGAAAAATCCTATCTACAAGAAAAAAAAAAGAATCAGAGAAAGGCAAACCAATGCAAGCAAATGTCAATAGAGATCATGAAAATGTTACATTGTGGTCCATATTTCATTTCCTTCTCTCTGGGTGTATATGGTTTTCTTCAGTGAACAATTGAAACTACTTTGAGACAATTCTTTGTGGCAGAGAGCCATGTCCATCAGAATTGATCATCATGTAATACTGTTGTTGCTGTGTATGATGATCTCCTGGTTCTGCTCGTTTCACTCAGCATCAGTTCATGCAAGTCCCTCCAGGCCTCTCTGAAATCGTCATGCTGGTCGTTTTTTACAGAGCAATAATATTCCATAACTTTCATATGCCATAATTTATTCAGCTACTTTCCAATTGATAGGCATCCCTTCAGTTTCCAGTTTCTAGCCACTACAAAAAGTGCTGCCAAAAACATTCTTGCACAGGTGGGCCCCTTTCCCTCCTCTAAGATCTCTTTGGGATATAGGCCCAGTGGAAACACTGTTGGGTCAAAGGGTATGCACAGTTTGACAACTTTTTGAGCATAGCTCCAAATTGCTCTCCAGAATGTTTGCACCCGTTCACAGTTCCACCAACAATGTATTAGTGTCCCAGTTTTCCCACATCCCCTCCAACATTCATCGTTATCTTTTCCTGTCATTTTAGCCAATCTGACAGGGGTGTAGTGGTACCTCAGAGTTGTCTTAATTTGCATTTCTCTGATCAATAGTGATTTGGAGCAACTTTTCATATGACTAGAGATGGTTTTAATTTCATCATCTGAAAATTGTCTGTTCATATCCCTTGACCACTTATCTATTGAAGAGTGGCTTGAATTCTTATATACATGAGACAATTCTCTATATATTTTAGAAATGAGGCCTTTATCAGAACCATTAAATGTAAAGATGATTTCCCAATTTGATGCTTCCCTCCTAATCTTGTCTGCATTTGTTTTGTTTGTACAGAAACTATTTAACTTAAGATAATCAAAATTATCCATCTGGTGTTCAATTAGGTTTTCTTTGGACATAAATTTATTCCATCTCCACAGGTCTGAGAGATAACCTATATTACGTTCCTCTAACTTGCTTACAAAGTCCCTCTTTATATCTAGATCATGAACCCATTTAGATCTTATCTTGGTATGTGGTGTTAGGTATGGGTCAAGCCCTAATTTCTTCCACACTACTTTCAAATTTTCCCAGCAGTTTTTGCCGAATAGTGAGTATTTATCCCAGAAGCTGGGGTCTCTGGGTTTATCGAATACTAGATTGTTAAGGTTATTGCCTAGATAGTCCTGTTATCCTATCCTGTGCCACTGATCGACTGCTCTATTTCTTATTCCTTACCAAACGGTTTTGATGACCGCTGCTTTATAATATAGTTTTAGATCTGGTACAGCAAGGCCACCTTCGTCTGCCTTTATTTTCATTAATCCCCTTGAAATCCTTGACCTTTTGTTCTTCCAAATGAACTTTGCTACTATTTTTTCTAGTAATGTAAAATAATTTCTTGGGAGTTTGATTGTTATGGCACTAAATGAGTAGATTAGTTGGGGTAGTATTGTCATTTTTATTATGTTCGCTCTGCCTACCCATGAGCACTTAATATTTTTCCAATTGATTAGGTTTGATTTTATTTGTGTGGAAAGTGTTTTATAATTAAGTTCGTATAGTTTCTGACTTTTCCTTGGCAGATAGATTCCCAAATATATTATCCTATCATCTGCTATTTGGAATGAAATTTCTTTTCGTATCTCTTGCTGCTGAACTTTGTTGGTAATATATAAAAATGCTGATGATTTATGTGGATTAATTTTGAATCCTGCCACTTTGCCAAAGTTGTGAATTGTTTCTAGTAGTTTTTTAGTTGAGTCTCTAGGGTTCTCTAAGTATACCATCATGTCATCTGCAAAGAGTGATAATTTGGTTTCTTCATTACCTACTCTGACTCCTTTTATCTCTTTTTCTTCTCTTATTGCTAAAGCTAACATTTCTAATACAATATTAAATAGTAATGGTGACAGTGGGCAGCCTTGTTTCACTCCTGATCTTATTGGGAATGGTTTTAGTTTGTCTCCAGTACATATGATGCTTGCTGATGGTTTTAAATGGATGCTACTGATCATTTTAAGGAAAAGCCCATTTATTCCTATACTCTCTAGTGTTTTTAATAGGAAAGGGTGTTGGATTTTATCAAAGGCTTTTTCTGCATCTATTGAGATAATCATATGTTTTTTGTTAATTTGGTTATTAATATAATTAATTATGCTGATATTTTTCCTAATATTGGACCAGCCCTGCATCCCTGGTATAAATCCTACCTGGTCATAGTCTACTATCCTGGGGATAACTTTCTGTAATCTCATTGCTAATATCTTATTTAAAATTTTTGCATCAATATTCATCAGGGAAATTGGTCTATAGTTTTCTTTCTCAGTTTTCTCCCTACCTGGTTTAGCTACCAGCACTATATCTGTCTCATAGAAGGATACTGGCAGTATATCTTCTGTCCCTATTTTCTCAAATAGTTTGTGTAGTATTGGAATTAATTGTTCTTTGAATATTTGTTAGAATTCACATGTAAATCCATCTGGCCCTGGAGATTTTTTCTTAGGGAGTTGGTTAATAGCTTGTTCTATTTCTTTTTCTAATATGGGACTATTTAAATAATTTATATCCTCTTCTGTTAACCTGGGCAATCTATATTTTTGTAGATATTCCTCCATTTCATTTAGATTATCAAACTTACTGGCATGAAGTTGGACAAATTAACTCCTAATTATTGCTCTAATTTCCTCTTCATTGGAGGAATGTTCTCCCTTACCATTCTTGACACTAACAATTTGATTTTCCTCTTTCCTTTTTCTTATCAAATTAACTAAAGGCTTATCTATTTTGTTAGTTTTTTTCATAGAACCAACTCTTAGTTTTATTTATTATCTCAATTGTTTTCTTATTTTCAATTTTATTAATTTCTCCTTTTACTTTTAGAATTTCCAATTTGGTATTTATTTGAGGGTTTTTAATTTGTTCTTTTTCTAGTTTTTTTTTAATAATAAGCCCAATTCGTTGAACTTTTCTTTCTCTATTTTATGCAAGTAAGCATCTAGAGATATAAAATTGCCCCTTATAATGGCTTTAGCCGTATCCCACAAATTTTGGAATGTTGTCTCCTTATTGTCATTCTCCTGGATGAAATTATTGATTGTG
>JAJPUD010033450.1:0-11354 GCA_023553655.1 Myrmecobius fasciatus
TTCAATTTCTTTTTATAAAATGGAACTATTTAAGTATTTTGTTTCTTCTTCTGATAATCTGAGCAATCTATATTTTTGTAAATATTTATAGATTTCACTTAGATTGTCAGATTTATTGGCATACAATTGGACAAAATAGCTCCTAATAACTGCTTTAATTTTATCTTCATTGGTGATTCCATCCTTTTCATTTTTGATACTGATAATTTGTTTTTTTCACCCCTTTATCTCATCAAATTAACCAATGTTTTATCTATCTTGTTGGCTCTTTCAGAAAACCAACTCTTTTTTCTTTTTGGATAAGGCATTTGGAGTTAGGTGACTTGCGCAGGGTCACACAACTAGTCAGTGTTAAGTGTCTGAGGTCAGATTTGAACTCAGGTTTTCCTGATTTCAAGGCTGCTGCTCTATCCACTGTGCCACCTAGCTGCCCCAGAAAACCAACTCTTTTATTGATTATGTCAATAGTTTTCTTACTTTCAGTTATATTAATCTTTAATAATTATTCATTAAATTTGATATTTAATTGGTGTTTTTAATTTGTGCTTTTTCTAGCTTGTTTAGTTGTAGGCCCAATTTATTGGTCTCCTCTTTCTATATTTTATTCATGTAAGTATCTAGAGATTTAAAATTTCCTCTAAGGGCTACTTTGACTGCATCCCATACATTTTAGTATGTTGCCTCATTATTGTCATTATTTTGGATGAAATTATTGATTCTTCTGTGATTTGGTGTTTTATCCACTCATTTTAAGGATTAGATTATTTAGTTAGCAATTAAGTTTTGGCTCATTTTTCTGTGGCCTTTTAGTACATGTAATTTTTATTGCATCATGATCTGAAAAGGATCCATTTAGTATTGCTGCCTTTTTGCATTTGATTGAGGTTTTTATGCCCTGACACATGGCCAACTTTTGTTTAGGTACCATGTAATGCTGAGAAAAAGGTTTATTTCTTCCTATCCCCATTTAATTTTCTACAAAGGTTTATCATACCCAATTCTATTTTTTCATTAATCCAAAATTTATATTTTCTAAAATTCTATTCACCTCCGTAACTTCTTCCTTGTTTATTTTATACTTAGATTTATCTGGTTTTGAGATCCCCCCCCATAGTATAATTTTGTTATTTCTTCTTGCAACTCAGTTAACTTCTCAAAAAATTTGGATGCAATACCACTTGGTGTTTATATATTTAGTATTGATATTACTTCATTATCTATGATACCCTTTAGCAAAATGTAGTTTCCTTCCTGACCTCTTTTAATGAGCTCTAGTTTGGCTTTTGCTTGGTCTGAGATCACTACCCCCCCCTTTTTTTTTTACTTCAACTGAAGCATAATAGATTCAGTACCTGCCTTTTACCTTTACTTTGTATGCATTTCTCTGCTTCAAATGTGTTTCTTGTAGTTTTTTAATCCACTGTTATCTGCTTCCATTTTGTGGGAGAGTTCATCACATTCAACTTCACAGTTAAGATTGTTAACTCTGTTCCATCCTGTTTCTCCCATTTATACTTCTCTTTCTCTTTTCCCCCTTTCCCTTATTACCAGTGTTTTGCTTCTCCCTCAAGCTGCCCTCTCTTTTATTTGCCATTCTTTCTTTTTAAAAAAAATTATTTATTTATTACTCATTGCTTTATGAATCATGTTGGGAGAGAAAAATTGGAATAAGAAGGAAAAACCATGGGAGAGGGAAAAAAACAGGAAAAAGTGAATATGGCATGTGTTGATTTACATTCAATCTCCATAGTTCTTTTTTCTGGGTGCAGATGGCATTTTCATGGCATTGTGATTGCCTTGGATTGATCCCCTTTCTTATCCCTTTCTTCTCCTTCTGCCCTCCTCTCCATTAGCTTTTCTTTTCCCTTTCCCCCTTATTTCCCTACAGGAAGAGACAAATTTCTACACTAAATTAAGAATACATGCTATTCGCTTAAGCCAAATTCAGTGAGATTAAGGTTCAAACAAAGCTCATCCCCCTTCTTTCTTTCTACTGTAATAGATCTTTTGCATCTCTTCGTGTGATATTATTTACCTCATCATACCTCCCATTTCCTATTTCCATTAATTTCACACACAATCATATTGGATCCTCACAACATACCTGTGAAATAGGTAGGGCTGGCATTCTCAGGACATTCACAACTCTGGCCATGAGTGCAGAATGGCTGACTGACTTAGCCTAAATCTTAGCAGGTGAGACTAGACCTGAAATTCAGTGAGTAGGGGTGCTCTGCCTACAATACTGTCTATTAACAATCTTTTGTTTTCACTGTCATTTTTATTGTCTGCACTATCAATCCTTTCTTCATAAATATGTCATTTCATGCAACATACTAAATATTCGTATAATGTCATGATTTATCAATCTGAAATAGCTAGATGGTACTGGCTATTTTAAAGAAAACTCCATTTATTCCTATGCTCTGTAGTGTTTTTAATAGGAGTGGGTGTTGGATTTTGTCAAATACTTTTTCTGCATATATTGAGATAATTATATGATTTCTGTTAGTTTGATTATTGATGTAGTCAATTATGCTAATAATTTTTTTAAAAATAAAGATCAAGCCCTGCATTCCTGGTATAAATCCTACTTGGTCATGGGGTATTATGTTGGTGATAACTTGCTGTAAATTCCTTTGCTCACATTTTATTTAAGATTTTTGCATCAATATTCATTTGGAAAATTTATCTATAATTTTCTTTCTCTGCTTTGATCCTACCTAATTTAAACATCAACACTGTATCAGTGTCAGAAAAGCAATTTCAAGGGGCAGCTAGATGGCACAGTGGTTAGAGCACCAGCCCTGAAGTCAGGAGGACCTGAATTCAAATCTGGTCTCAGACACTTCCTAGCTTATGTGACCCTGAGCAAGTCACTTAACCTAACCCCAATTGCCTCAGCAAAAAGCAAAAAAAAAGAAAAGAAAAGAAAAGAAAAGAAAAGAAAAGAAAAGCAATTTCAGAGGATTCCTTCTTTTCATAATTTTCCAAATAGTCTGCATGGTATTGGAATTGTTTTTTAAATGTCTGGTAGAATTCACTTGTTGAGAATTGATGAATAGGGTGTTCAATTTCTTTTTCTAAAATGGAACTATTCATGCAATTTATTTCCTCTTCTGTTAATCCGGACAATCTATATTTTTGTAAGTAATCATCCATTTCACTAAGCTTATCAGCTTTGTTGGCATACAGATTTTGACTATTTCTTCCCCAATTCTGCTCTCCTTTTTAAATTGCTATTTTTCTTAACCATTTTCCCTACCATAAAGTCCAACCTCCCCCTTTCCCCACCGTGGGTAAAATTCTTAGGATGCAAATGAACCCAGAAGGCCAGACATACCTGCCCCAGTTCCAGATAAGCTACTGTCTCTCAAAACCCGCCCAGCAATGTTATAGGAGCCAGCCTTCTGGTGGCCATGTTTGGGTTTTTGAGACTGCTTATTCTTACAGCTCTACTTGTCCCTATCTATGTAGTCTTGTAGAATGCTCCATCTTTCATTGGGGTCCAGAGCAAGAGTTGCTTCAGACTACTGTCAAGCTGTCATTCAGGCAAGCATTGTCATTGAATACTGGCTTCTGGAGGCCTCAGTTGAATCCTCCCAGGCTTCCTGGAGTCTACAGATTCACCACAGTAGCATGGCACTGCAGATGGGATTCTGGAGGAGGAAGCTCCCAAAATTGCCACCAGGTATTTACCCATGGAGAGACAGATACTGGCATCCTACTAGGCTCCAATAGCCTGAGAACCCTGGACACAGATCCTGTCACTGTAAGGCCTAAATTACCCATAACACCCAGGAAGCAGTCAGCCACAGATGCCTTGCTATTTAAATGGAAATGATATTTGTGGGACAGAGCAAGACCAGGGCTCTCGGGGAGTCAGCAATCTACATGAGCAGGTGACACAAGCCCCATTGGAACCAAGTGCCCTTTGCTCCAATTGCTAAGTGGGGTCTACAGTGGTATCCCATCTCAATGATAGGCTGAGGCTTTTTTCACAGCTGGCAATGCCTCTGACTTCAAGGAGAATCTCAGCTGGGTATCTGTAACCTTCCACCATGCAACTGTCACCTCTTTGAGAACTTCTGACAGAGGATGTATTGTCTTGAGGGCAGAATCGAAGGTCATCTACTTAACCATGAGGGACTTGCTGAAGAGGGATGCTCCCTCTGGATCTATATTGACTTCCAGGCAGTTGCCAATGAAGCTCCAATCTATTCAGGAAAGTGAGTCCCGAATGAGTGGCAGATCCAAGGTTCTGAACTTTGGAAGGACTTTGTAGTATACGCACAAACCTATAATATCTGGGTCACTCATGTTTCTGCCCCTGCAGAAAGGGTAATGCAGGAAGCAAATACCCCAGACACTGTAGAGTATAACATATTACCCATTAATTAAACTGCTATGTCCAAGGAAATAAAAAGAAGAAATCAAAATAGGTTTCTGCAAGTAAAGAAAAAAATTGAGTTAAAATATGACCAAAGTCCAACTGAGTAACAGAGAGACATTTTCAGATTTACAGAACAACCACCCGAAGATGGCATTATGAATATTTGAAATCTCTATTACAGCTAGGATGTGATTTAACAGAAAGATAAGGAAAAGCTTAAATAAGTGTCACTCCACTTTTGTAATCTGGAGAGCAAGAGTCATGTCTTGTAATTTTAATTTTTAAACAGAAATAATCTCTTTTTCTATACACTGAGGATTGCTGATTTCATTAATGCTGGAATGCCCCCTACTATATTTCTTTTAATCTCCAACCTGCCTTTTCATGTTGTATGTTTCCAAAAAGGGCAGCACTTCTTTGTTCCCACATCTGACAATAGTAACAGGTATATTGTTGAACTGAATTCTAATCTCATCGAATCAGAGACCTTAAAAGAGAGACGGCTCTCTGAATGTCATGTACATCATCAGCTTCATTTTACAGATATGGAAACTGAGGCATCCTTAGCTGTAGTGAATTAAGTCATAGAAGATCATTGGATGTAGAGTAGGAAAAGATCCTGAGATCACTATTTAGAGCTGGAAGTGACTCTAGAGGTCTAGATGGACACTTTTCCTGACAAGTTTGCCCTCTGCTGCTACTATATCTGGCCCCTTTCACTTGAGAATCTCTTGAATCATGTTATCCAGGCTCTCTGTTTGAGCTCTATCCAGGCTCTTTGTTTGTTTGTTTGTTTTGTTTCTGGCTCTTAGGTAGACCGATCATTTTAAAATTCTCTCCTTCATGGTATTCCAGGTTGGCTGCTTTTCTTATGAGATTATTTTATATTTTCTTCCATTTTCCCTTTTTTTAAGTTTATTTAACTGATTCTTGACATCACATAGAGTCATTAGCTTCCATTTATCTTGTTCTAGTTTTTAACGTAGGATTTTCTTAAGTTAGCTTTTGCATCTCTTTTTCCATTTCATTAATTGTACTTTGCAAAGGTTTGTTTTCCTCAGTGACCTTTTCCTTTGCATTTAGCAAATTGCATGTTTTTTTTAAACAAATAGATTTCCTCAGTGGTAAATTTTTTAAAGGTTTGGTGTTTGCAGTTTTTAAAGAAGTATTTTCTTCAATCAATTTTTGTCCTTTCCCCAATCTGTTGGCTCCCTCTTGAATAGCTCTGGGTTCTTTTCACAATATTTCTTCTGCATCTTTTATTTACCTTTTCAAATGCTGTATAAGTGCTTCCAAGAATCCTCTTTGGGTTGGAGCCCAATTCCTTTTAGCCTTGGAGATTGTTCATGTGGGCGTTTGGTTTTCTTCTGAGTTGGTGTTTTGCTATTCTTGGTGACCATAGTAGTTTTCTACAATTAAGGTTCTTTTGTATTTCTTGCTTTTTTCCCACCCTGCTGAAACTGCCTCACCAGACTAACCCAAAGTGAGGGGCCCCATACTCTGAACAACTGGAAGCAAATGGTTCTTGGGAAAATTGGGGTGCTATACATCATTAGTAACTGTAAATCCAGACTGCAGTGTATTGGATTCTCCCTTTGTAATTCTGATATTTGATCCTTTACAAGCAGACCAGACAGTAAGGCAAAATACCTTTAAAATTCAACATTCAAGCAATATGATGAGGAATAAGATAAGGAAGAATAAGAAATAAAAGTCATTGGAACAGAACTACTCTGTCCTATGCTACAGGCACTGCATACTCCTCTAGTTATTATTTTATTGGATTTTGAGTATTTTACCTCTCTCCCCAATTCTACTCTTTTTAAACCATTATCTTCACAAATTAGTAATTTAGTAAATCACCAAATTTAGTTCCAGTTTACCCAGTCCACAATGGGTTTCTATCTCAGTGTTGGTGTATTGTCTGTCCCACAAGTCTGTCACCTCCATGAGAGCAAGGGATATCCCTTGCACCTCCTTTTGCCCCTGGTGCTTAGCCCAGGGTCTGGCGTGTAGCAGGCACTTAAATGTTCGATGACTTGAAGAATTAAGCTCATCTTGGATCACCTAATCCCTTGTGGCACTTTCAGGAGAAACTCATGCCTCCAAATCCCAAAGAGTGACATCTTATAGGATCATAGATAATCAGTAACTTACATTAGATCAACAAAGGCACTTAATATTTTCATGTCTAATTTTCTGTCTTCTATTTCATATCATCTCTGAACAAATGCTTAAATGTAGTAGGGGAACCTGAATACACATATATACAGGTATATATATGTGTATATTTATATATATATGCATACATACATACATACATATAAATACACACACATGCATATATAGGTACCCTGTGATGAATATGCTTGTGGAGTTTTGGTTAATTCTAATAAAATACTAAAAATCACAGAATCATAGAATTGAAAGGAATTTCAAAGGAGATCCACTCCAAGCAACAATGAACCAGATGTCACACAGATAATATTCCAGAGAAGAAGACAGTTGGTCTCTGATTGAAGACCTCCCTCACATAATGGGAATCCCCTAAGCCATGCTCGAATTTAGCCAATTTTTCATATTTTCAGTCTTCCAAATATTTCCACTTAATTTCCCAGTTCCTATTTATACATAGAAGCATCTACGTGGTACAGTTCTGGAACTCAAATCAGGAAGACCTGGGTTCAAGTGTCCTTGAGAAAGGTACTTCACACTGTTTACATCAGTTTTCTCATTTGAAAATAAGATGGACAAGGAAGTGGCAAATTACCATGTTCTTTGCCAAGAAAACTCAAAAGCAGTCATGAAGAGTTGTACACAAGAGTTGAAAGTAACCAAAATTAATCTCTACATACACACATGCACACATACATACATATATACACACATAAATACACACATACATATATATATATGTACACACAAACACAGGTACACACACGTACAAGTACTTTTAGGGGAAAAACTATTCTAACTTAATTGTGAAAGATTCAAATACTGAGTCTCAGGTTACAATTTACAATCTCATTTTTTAACATAGGGAAGATAGTGCTTGTACAACTAAACCAACAGAGTTGTTGAGAACATTGCAAACTTTAAAATTCTATACAAATATATTATTAATATAATATGGAGGAATGAAATTTTAATTTACATTTATGTAGATATATGTAAGCACAAATATATACCTTTCTATATTGCTCCATTGTGGACTAGAGTAAGTGGTGCTATAGTTGGCCTAGTGTAAGTTGACTTAGGGATCATTGACGTATCTTTCAGCAAACAGCCTTATTCCTGTGGAAGCAAGAGGCTGACTTGTGATGTCTGAAAGGGGAGACCCAATTGTGTTTGAAATGCAGAATAGGAATATGATCAGGAATTACAGAATCCTAGAGAGTCAACTAAAAAATTACTCGCAATAATTAACAATTTTAGCAAACTTGCAGGATAAAGGATAAACCCGTACAAATCTTCAGCATTTCTTTATATGACCAACACAATCCACCAGCAAGAGATAAAAAGGCATGAGGCTAAGTGCTTTACATATTGATTTTCACAACAACCCTGGGAGAGAGGTGCTATTATTATACCTATTTTAAAGATGAGGAAACTGAGGCAAAATGAGGCCAAGTGACTTGCTCAGAGTCAAACAGTAAGTATCAGAAGCTGCTTTTAAATATAGTTCTTCCTGACTCCTAATAGTCTATCCACTGTGCTCCTTAGCTGGCCTGTGATGAATGATATCAACTAAATTTTCAAAATAGGTGGGTTTTCTATGAAAGGAAAAATCTCTTTGTCTCTCTATCTCTCCCTCCCTCTCTTTTTTCTGCCTCTCTCTTTCTTTTTTGTATCTCTCTGTTTCTGTCTCTCTGGTTCTGTGTCTCTCTTTCTGTCTCTGTTTCTGTGTATCTCTGTGTCTGTGTCTGTCTCTGTCCCTCTGCCTTTCTATCTCTCTCTCACTCTTTTTCTGCCTGTCTCTGTGTCTCTGCCTCTGTTTCTCTCCATCTCTGGCTCTCTCCATCTCTGACTCTCTCTGTCTCTCTCATCTGTGTCTCTCTCATCTCTATCTCTCTCATCTCTGTCTCTGTCTCTCTCTCTCCCATCTTTCTCCCCCCATCTCTCTCTCCCCATTTCTCCCTTTGTCTTTTTCTGCCTCTCTCGGGTGTTCTCTCCCTCTAGGGCACTCTCCCCCTGTCCCTGTCTCCCCCTGTCCCTGTCTCCCCCTAGCTCTTCCTCCTTCTCTCTCCCTTTCTATCTCAGTCTCTGTGTCTCTGTCTCTGTGTCTGTCTTTGTCTCTTTGCTTCCACTGAAAAAGTGATTGAACCCAGGTTGCTTGAGTTCTGTTCCTGTCCATGGTTCTGAACCCAGCTATGCTGCTGTACGATGGTGTGGGAATATTTCCTGGCTTCAGATTCAGAATCCATTACCAAAGTGTTTGCCCCCTGTATGTTTGTGCAGTTATCCCTCCAGATGGTTTATATGGAGTGTGTGTGTGTGTGTGTGTGTGTGTGTGTGTGCAGGTGTGTAAAATATACAATTTATATTTGGGCTTCTATGGTAATACTGTTTCAGTAGAAATGTCTGATTCTCATAAATCACTCATTTCCATTTTATACAAGATTTATGTGATGTTCACTATTTTAATGTATTTTATTGAGATTGTTTTGTGTCCTAATTAATACATTAAAAGAGAGAAAAGGAAGATTCTTTCCCTGTGTTGCCTGTGTGATCTTTCATCATTATTCAAGTGGAATAGCCTCCCTGCTTTAGAATTTTGGAGCGAGGTGTAGCCTAGGGACTGTGGAGACTAAGCTGCCTGCTCCAGGACTGGGAAACAATGAATTCTTTATGAAGAAGGGTTGGCTTAGACATGTGATGGCTACCAGGTTTGGGCTCTCCAAAGTGGGCTTTGGGAAAATGGCTTGGATGTGGGGCAGGGTTTAGAAGTTCCTTTTTCTCTGACCCATACAAGCTCCTCCTAGCTCTCCCTCTCCCTTCTGGGACCTTAATTAAAAAAAAAGCAACAGGGATATATGTTTGGTACAAAGTTTGGGCTCTTAAAAGAGGGCTTTGGGAAAATCTATTGGACTTGGAGCAGGGTTTGGAAGTCCCCCTTCTTTCTCCAACACATGCAGAACCCTTCTGCCTGTTATTTTCCTTCCTGGGACTTGAAAAGAAAAAAAGCAGGTTTGTCTGTTTGGACCGAGGTTTGGCCTTTGCAGGGTGGGCTTTGGAAAAATGTTGGAGTGGGGTTTGGAAGTCCCTCTTAGGCCTGTTCCAATGATCTTGTGATGAAATGAGTCATCTAAACCCAGAGAAAGGACTGTGGGAACTTGACTGGATGACAACACAGTATTTTCACTCTTCTAGTTTCCTTGCATTTTGTTTTCTTCCTCATCTTTTTTCCTTTTTGATCTGATTTTTCTTGTGTAGCATGAGATCTGTGGAAATATGTAGAGAAAATTGCACGTTTAACATGTATTGGATTGCTTGGCATCTAGGGGAGGTGTGGGGGGAAGGGAGGGAAAAATTGAAACACAAGGTTTTGCAAGGGTGAATGTTGAAAATTATCCATGCAGGTATTTTGAAAATAAAAGGATTTAATTAAAAATTAAAAAAGAAAAACATCATTAAATATGATAGTCAAAATTCTGGTGGCAATATGGGGTCAGTGGAAATATTGTGCATTTCCCAAATGAAATACAGACTGTTATGTTCCTAAGCCTATACATTACCCATCTGTATATATTTGCAGAAACTACATATCTACTTTTTAACATAGGGCCCAGAAACTTAGTCCTGCGTTCAGTCTTTAGACTTCTCCATCATTATACTGCTTATTTCTTTCCCAAAGCAGGACTGATCAGTTACTCTGTCTCCATTAAGAGGGGAAAAGGATCCTTAGTTCCCATGTAAGCACCAGGGCCAACAATAGATCACATACAGAATAGGCTTTATTTCACCCCAAAGAAAGCGAAGAGAACACACATCTGAGCCCATAAGGAGTCCCAACAGTTCTCTTCTGAGCTCCATTAGACCCCTACCTCGTTCAGAGATACCTGAAGTCACTCAGATAATTAGAATTGTAGCAGGTTTGAGACATTTGGAGAAAGGAAAAATATTTGGAGTTGTTACCACAAACATTTGCTTGCCCTGGTGAGCCTCACCTCACCTGTTCAATGAACTCTACTTGGCTTTCAAATCACTTCCTACCGTGGACCTTCCCTACCTTTACACCAGTTTTCTTATATCTTTCTTTGCTTCATGTACCCTATGACTGATCTAGTGACACTGACCTCCTCTGTGTTCCTTGCATGTGACCATCTATCTCCAGACTCCTAGCATTTTCATTGTCTGTCCCCCCTGCCTGTAATTTAATAATGATCAATAATTTAATAATCCCCTCCTTATTTCCACCTCCCAGATTCCCTGGCTTCCAAAAAATAGGAACCACCCCGATTTCTTCTGTCTATATCTTGTTTGTGCATAATGGTTTACATGTTGTCTCTCTTATTAAGCTACAAGCTCTTTGTGAGGAGACACTCCCCCCTTTCTTTGCATTCCCAGCACTTAGCATGGAGCCTGCCCTGATTAGTGTTTAATAAATGTTAAATGGTTGGTTGACTTTGCCACTATAGCCAGAGGAAGAAACCAGGAGCTGAAGCACTCCTTGGTCTCCTAGGACCTTGTGGGTCCCTGATGCACATGATTTTCTTGAAGTGCTATAGTAGTGGAGATCCAAGTGAGTTTATTTCTAGCGACCTGGAGTCTTTGCCCCGTCAATTTTCCCCTGGCTTTATCAGCTTAATGCTTTATGTATCTTTCTGTTTCTTCTTTCCAGTCATCCCCATGTCTAAGTGAAGCCAGTTCTAAGACACGTTCAATGGCTCCCATCAGTCAGAGAGGCTATTGGTCATCTTCAAATATATTCCAGAATGTGAGTGAGGATCCAGGGCAAGTT
>JAJPUD010033451.1:0-11354 GCA_023553655.1 Myrmecobius fasciatus
ACTTGTACTCTTGATCCATCCAACTTCTTTCTCTGGAGTTTTCCTCCCCCATCATTCGCTCTCTTCTCCTCAATCTTGCATCTTTCCTTATTCATTGGCTCTTCTGAGCCAATGGAAATGTGTATATTTTGTTGTTGTTCAGTCATTCAATCATGTCTTACTATTCATGAGTCCCTTGACTATAACATGCCAATGCTATCCAGATAGTTTTCCTGGCAAAGATACTGTTTCCTTCTCAAGTGCATTAAAGCAGAGATAAGTTACTTGACTAGGGTCATACAGCTAGTAAATGTCTGAGGCCAGATTTGAATTCAGGTCTTCCTGACTCCAGGTCCGGCACTCTTATCTACTGAGTCACTTATTTTACCCATCCTTAAAATAAAGCCTATCACAGTCCTCAAGGTATCATCCCTTCCATAAAGCCAACATCTTGCTGACTCATCAAACTCCAGTTTTGTGGGGCAATTAGTCACTCTGGGGACAATTTCTGTGTGAGTCACCAGATGGTACCCTAAACCCTAAGCTCTATGTCTCTAACCCAGGTGCTTATAGGACATTTAAATCCCCTTTCAATTCTTCTGCACATTCATAGATGGGTTGACTGCCTGTTTTCCACACCACTTCTAGCCTCCTTGTTAGTGCCTTATAAAATGCAGGCTATATATGTTTAGGGGATGAATTAAGAAAATTTCCAACAATAATTCTGGCATGATTAAATTCACTTGGCTCATTTTGCCCTCATTCTTACAGAATTTAATCTGCTTCCCAACTGTGTATGTTCCATAAAGCTTGCTCATTCACATATGAGTGTTTAAAAGTACATTTATTAAATCAGAAACAAAATTAACAATGTGAGATTTAAAACTTGCAAGTGATAGATGACCAATCTAGTGAAGTTTGAATCTGAACTCTTTCACTAACTCTTGTGTGCCTGGTACTGCTACAGAATACCCACAGACAGTATTAGGGGTGGAGAAGGGAAGAGAATAACTCCTCAAGCATTTTTAGTTAAGGGTGAAGAAGGGAAGAGAATCATTCCTCAATCATTTTTAGACATATGTCAAATGGGAGTAGAACCCTCAGCTCACCAGAATCTCCTCATCCCTTACGGCATATTAGGTCCCCATAATCTACCCCCAACTCCTTAGGGACAGCACTTAATTCCTGTCCAATTTCAGGCAAAACTGGAGTTTAATGAGTCATCAAAATGGTTCCCATTGGCTGTAGCTGTCAGCATTCAGGACAGCTGTCTAGATTTGTGGTCACCCAATCAACTGGATCCAGCAATTCCTGCAAGCTCTCTTCCCTAGTTGCATTTCAAAAGTGCCTAGTGAGTTTCTTTAAAGCAAACTCTTAAAAAAAAAGTCTCACTGCAGGACCACAAAGAATAACTAGAGACTTTTCATTGAAATGGCTCAGGTCATGCAACTTCATATTCAGCATCCCTTCAGCATCTTCAAGATGGCTAGTACAAGAAAAAAGAAAAACTGACTATGAATAGTTGTGCCAATGATCTTTTACTAACTAAATTCAATTGACATTTTCTAAGTCCTTATTCTACTTGACTCCTCTAACTTTTGACATTATAGACCACCTTATCTCTTTCCCCCCCCAGAAACCATTCTATCCTGATGGATAGCTCCCTTTTATTTTCCCCATGCTGATCTCTCTTGGTCCTCTTCCTACCACCTGACCATAATTTTACTTCTTTGTTTTTCAGTTGTTTCAGTTTCTTCACGTTTTTTATTCCATTTTAGATTCTTCATGGCCTCATTTAGGGCTTTCTTGGCCGAAATACTGGACTATTTTACCATTTCCTTTTCCAGTTCATTTTACAGATGAGGAAACTGAAACAAACAGGGTCAAGTGAGTTGCCATGCTAGTTAAGTGTCTGAGACCAGATTTGAACTCAGGAAGATGAGTCTTCCTGACTCCAAGCCCAGAATTCTATCCACTGTGCCATCTAGCTGCATGATTTTGCTCCTACCTACCAAGTATAATCATTCTCCAAAATCTATACTGGCCTTTTTTCTCTTCTCTGTCTCTCTCCTCTTTCCCTTGATGATCAATCATCAACAAAAATTGGTTCAAGTATCATCTCTATATAGTTGGCTTATATATATATATGTACATATATATATATAATATAAAAACCCCAATTTTTTTCCTGAAAAGCAATACCCCCAACATCATTTTTCTGCTATACCACTACATCTATATCTCTTCTAGTTATCTTCAACTCAACATTTCTTACACAAAACCCATTATTTTCCCCAAATCCATAAATTTCCCCAAAAAATTATCCCTTCTCCAAGTGTCCCCATTTCTTTTGTTCCAGTCATGCTACCCTTCCATTTCATCCAGGTGTGAAACTTTGGGGGTCCTCTGACTCTTTCCTCTCCCTCACCCTTTATATAACATCAGTTTCCAAGTCCTGGAAATTTTTATGCCACTATCTCTTGCATCTGTGGCAAAGATTCCTATCCCCTCTCTACCCTGTGAAGTGAGGAGATGTGTCATTGTGTGGCTCTAAAAAAGGCAGAATGGACATTTCTAGGCTCTTCTCTAAGAGAGACTAATTTTGCTTGGAGAGGAAGCAGAAAGTTGTCAGAGAGAGGTGGTACCAGGCTACAATTATATATGTATGTATAAATATGTATATGTGTATATGTGTACTTATATATATATATATGCTCGCTAAATGTTATTACTCCAGGGGATATGATTTTCAGATTGAAGGTCATTTTTGATCACTGTTTCAATAATGGAGGAAAACAGGATCCAAAACTTTATATCCAAGTTTTGACTTCTTTCATATCAAATACTAGTTCTTCAGTAAACACATGCACAGTGATTAACAGAGAAATTCATTTAACCAATTCGATAGCAAAACAAAAATCACAAAATATATACATGTGAGAATATTTACTAGACCACACAGAGTGAAAAAATTCTCTTACTGGGAATGAGATAGGTCGGCCACCCAAGAGAGTCTTAGATCTCATGCAAGAGGAAATTCCCCAAGTCTCTAGTGTGGCAAACTGGGGATAGTGATATGGTGGAAGCCACCATCTCCTCTCATGTCTTTCCAGAACCTTTTCTTTCAGCAGTGTGGAATGGAATTGTCCTATTCCATCTTCTCTCTCAAGGCTGAAAGACAAAAATGTGTGAAGTGACTGCAGAGTCCTGACCAACTTTAAGACCCAAAAGACTGTAAGAGAACTCAAAGATAGTCTCATGAAGAACTGAAAGGCTCTCCTTTCTCCCCTCTTACTACTTTCATCCCATCTAAGAGGGTAGGGCATTGCTCTCTAGGAGCAAACCCCTATCAATGGGCTATGGGACTGGAATTACATGTCTCCTTTTATTTTCTCTCATATGACCATCATATCCCCAGTTCAGACCTCTACCATCTCATGCCTAAACTATTGCAATAGCCATATTATAATTATATGTGATATAATTATAATTAGCTTCCCTGCTTCCAAGGCCTCTGCTCTTCAGTCCATCTTCCACAAATATATACTGCAAGAGAAAAAGCAGTCAATTTGGAGACCTCAAACTCTGTACTGCCACTTACTAAGTGTGTGACCTTGGGTATGTTATTTCCCTTTTGGGAGCCTCCTTTTCCTCCTCTAGAGAATGGGAAGGTCCAGATGGTCTCAAATATCTCTTTCATCTCTAATATTCTATGTTCAGTACTCCAAGATCTATTCCAACTCTCAAGAAGATGCCATAGTCTTTCCCCTTTTACAATTTTTAAGGACTAGTCCTAATAACTGTCTCTTTTTCTCCTTGCTACTACCTGGGAATATTGAAAAGTCTTTCCTTTTGATTGTTCCTTCCACTTCAGCCATACAGTAGGTTGCTAAGTTTTCTCCCTATTTCTTCTTATTTGGCTTATTCTCTGAAACACAGGTAAAACAACAGAGGATATTAAATGAACAATGAATAAAACCATCCAGGGCAGTAATACCATTGTCAGGACAGTTAGCCTATGCCCAAGATATAAGGAGTGAGGAGAACCTTAAGATTAGCCCCTGGAGCAAGACAATCCTTCCTGAAAGTGTCACTCTCTCTCCTTGACCCAATGTCACCTACTGAACCTCTGTTGGCCCTTATTAGGACCCTCTTTCCTCTTTATCTTCCTTTCTTACTGTCTCTCTTTTTTTTTTTTTTTTGCTAAGGCAATTGGGGTTAAGTGACTTGCCCAGGGTCACACAGCTAGGGAATGTTAAGTGTCTGAGACCAGATTTGAACTCAGGTCCTCCTGACTTCAGGGCTGGTGCTCTATCCACTACGCCACCTAGCTACCCCTCTTACTCTCTTTTTTAAGTCTGTCTTCAAATCCCTGACATTTGAACAGGGAGAGCTGTTAATTGAATGAATACTAATTTTGGCCACAGAGGACTTGGGTTCAATATCTAATCTTGCAATTATAGATCTGAAATCTGTATAGTATATATTGAGTATATGTTCAATAAGTAGGAAAAAAACAGGCCTTCCCAACACTAGACCATATCTTTATTATCTCACCAATGACTGAAGGATGTAGCATAAGATTCTACCTCATTTATTTCTTGTTTATTATGAAAAAGCATCCTGCTCAGTAGAACAAAACAGCAAAATTCTGCCTTACAGATTTTTTTACAATAAGGTGTGTCCCAATGATATATTAAGATTATTTAAAAATCGGTTGAAGGTGTAACAACAGGAATAATCTTATTCAATAATCCCCTGACAATAAAAATCAGGCTAGGCACAAAGCAGGAAGATGTATGCTTATCAAAAATGTTCTCCATTGTAAGGAAGGAGATCCAGTGCAGAGGCCAGGTTGAGGAAGGATTGATTGTCTATAAATGGTGCTGTCCTCTAGATTGTTCCAATTTGCAGAAGACATTGTGTTGTTCACAACAAGCCCCAGAACACTGAAAAATCTTTTGGATGAAATCTGCAATCAATTAAGACTTTGGCCTGCCCATCCTCACAGGAAAAATCAAACAGATGAAGAATATATATTTCTCAGATTTCAACATGCATCTGAATGGACACCTTATAAAGCTTGTCCAATGGCATGTGTATCTGAGGCAAATAAGTGAACGATGAGCTTGGTCAAGAATGAAAAAAGAGGAGGAGAATGGGCTGGATTACTTTTGGGAAATTGCAAAGCACTTTTGCTGACCTCAAGTTTCCCATAACAGTCTTACTGGTGTTGCTATACTAAAGCAAGATTTGGAATACCACTGCCTTTGAAGAACTAAAGATCAACATCCCATAGAGGGCAATGCAAATGTGCCTCGTGGGTTTGAGCAGGTTACAATATATAACCAATGAAGAACTCTGAAGAAGATAAGTAAAAAAAAATTCTCATAAGAAATGGATGATAGGTCAATGGACAGAGTGCTCCATTGACACCCTTTGAGCTTTAGAAGAAATGGAGAAAATGACTTTTGCACTTTGGGTAGACTCCCTGTGAAGAACTTTTGGGAATGGGATATGGAGAGGCACAAATGGGCTATGATGTGAAATTTTGGATAGTGGGATCACAATCCATTTAAGGATTTGTTATTTATCTACATATATGCTTTGTCATCACCACCAGCTAGTAAACAATAATTTCCTTGTAGGAAGAAATTGGTTGTGTTTTTTCCTTTTTATTTCTAGTACCTACAACAGGGCCTTGCAGCATGAGAGGTAATTGGGTAGAATTCTAGCCTCAAGAAGACCTGAGTTCAAATGTGTGTGTGAATAGCATCTACCTCATGGATTTGTTATAAACCTCTAACTACTTAAAAATCAGTGTGCATGATTACACATAGTAGGCTTTTTACAAATGTTCAATTGAATAGAATATTGATAGATAAGATATACAAGCGTCATTATCTCCCTTCTATAAATGAGGAAACTAGGCTCAAAAAGTTGTAACTCACCCAGAGACATAAAAAAATGTCAGATGATTGGCACTTTTGACAATAATCATAAGAAATCAGAACTCAGGGCTAAATATATTTTTATTTTTAAAAAAAGTTTAATTGATGGTATCCATTTAATTCCATACACAAAATGTTTCATAAGGGTACACTTTACACTTCTATTTGAATACCTCACTTAAATTTCCCAATTTAAGAAAAGGAAACCAAAGGTGGGCTATGTTCATAATCAAAACATAAAACAAATTATCTACTTTTTTCCTTCAATCATATTTTATTTTTTTCCAATTACATGTAAAGATAGTTTTCAACATTCATTTTTGTAAGATTTTTGTGTCCTAAATTTTTCCCCTCCTTCTTTTCCTTCTACTCCAAGACAGTGAGCAATTTGATATATGATATACATGTACAATCATTTAAAACATATTTCCTTATTTGTCATGTGGGAAAGAAAAAAAAAATAGAACAAAAGGGAAACACAGTGCCCTGAAGTCAGGAAGACCTGAGTTCAAATCTGGCCTCAGACACTTAATACTTCCTAGCTGTATGACCCTGAGCAAGTCACTTAACCCCAATTGCCTCAGCAAAAAAAGAAAGAAAGAAAGAAAGAAAGAAAGAAAGAAAGAAAGAAAGAAAGAAAGAAAGAAAGAAAGAAAGAAAGAAAGAAAGAAAGAAAGAAAGAAAGAAAGGAAGGAAGAAAGAAAAAAAAAAGAAAGAGGTGGGGAAACCATGAGAAAGAAAAAAACAAACCAAAAAATGGTGAAAACAGCATGCTTTTATCCACATTCAGTCACCATAGTTCTCTCTCTGGACGTGAATGACATTTTCCATCCGAAGTCTATTGGAATTGTCTTGGATCACTGTGTTGCTGAGAAGAGCTAAGTCTGTCATAATTGATCATCATACAATGTTGCTATTACTGTGTACAATGTTCTCTTGGTTTTGCTCACTTCACTTAGCATCAGTTCATGTAAGTCTTTCCAGGCTTTTCTGAAATTAGCCTGCTCATCATTTCTTATAGAACAATAATATTCCATTACATTCATACACCACAGCTTATTCAGTCATTCCCCAATTGATGAGTATCTACTCAATTTTCAGTTCCTTGACACTACAAAAGGGGCTGCCACAAACTGTTTTGTACATGTGCGTCATTTTCCCCCTTTTATGATCTCTTTGGGATACAGACCCAGTAGAGACACTGTTGGATCAAAGAATATGCACAGTTTTTTCTGCTTCTCTTGTAATCTTGGTTGCATTGGCCTTTTCTGTGCAGAATCTTTTTAAATTAATATAATCAAAATTAACAGATTAATTACTTAATTTTCTAAATTAAGTAAATCTAAAACAGTTCACAATTTTCTCAGCTATGCTTATTTAGAAAATGAATGGCATCTATATATTACAGTTAAAAGTAAATAATCTCTACCATATTTACATAAACTAAATCCTGGTGAATATATGTTTTAAAGAAGCTTATAATCATCATGAACTATTAATCAGTCATGTAATATGCTGAGCTACAAGGAACCAGGAAGAAATTTCTTATTTGTAAATTTTTGTAAACCCAAGAATTCTGATCCCAGGACTAGTCTTTCTATTTCATCAAGCTGTCCCAGACATTATTCTGCCTAAAATAATCACGGCAAGATAATAAATATTTGCTGAAGCACTATTTGTGCCAGAGTCACTGGGGTGCATTGGGGGAGTGGGAGGAGGAAGAGACTGCTGAGCTATCATTCTGTTCAGGTTGACCCTCAGCTTTTGAATTCAGTCTCCCTGCTCCAATAAGCCTGTGGGAACAATCAAGGTGGATGCAGCCTGGCTGCAGTGTGAGAGGATAGCCACTAGAGGGGGCATGAGCCTCAATCTAACACCCCACGTCACTATGCATACACAATCCATCCAGCACCTATCTGCACTATAGCAAATTTCCTCATCTAGAAAACAAAGGATTTGCAAGAGAGCTCTAGACCCATCGATTCTGTCCCCTCATTTTCCAGGTGAGGAAACTGAGTCCCAGACAAATTGAGTGGTTTTTCTAATCATTTGATAGAACTGGGATCTTTCATCTTGGAATAAGGAAGACTTAGAAGAGATGATAACTGTTTGACCCCAGAAGGCAGAGATAGGACTAGCAGGTAGAGGGTATGAGGAGGCAGCTTTCACTTCAAAATAGAAAACTCCTATCAATTAGAACTGTCCCCCCCCCCAATAGAACAGCCCAAACTTTAGGAGAAAGAGTATTCCCTTTCCTGAGAGGTCTTCAGGAAAAAATAAATGACTACCCATGCCTCCAGGTTAAATACACCCTGAGCTAAATGGCATCTCATATCCCTTCTGGCCCTGAGATTCTGTGACTTCATGCCAAATACATTCTTTCCCTCACAGGGAAAAGCCTACTAGATCACACCTCCTGGCCTAGAGTCCTGGTGTCACCTGACACTTTTAATTCTAGGATCATAGGATTTAGCATTGGAAAGGTCAGCCAATCATCTGGAAATAATCCAGTCCAAATCCTTCATTTTACAACTGGGGAAAATGAGGACACCAAACTTATATGACTTGTCCAAGGTCACAAAGGTGACCTAAATAAGTAGCTAAATCTGGACCTAAACTTGGGTCCTTTGACCCCAGAACTCAAACTCTCTCTCCACTGCATCATGCTACCTCACTAATGAAATGAGTTCATCTAAACTCCATATTTTCATGAATATGCTTAAGATAATATCTTGTTTACGGCCAGAAGGGAGGACATGTGTAATGTGGAGAGGGTATTATTTCAACACAGAGGTATGTACACTCATGATAAATGTGCATACTCATCAAAGCTCATTTGTGAACAGACAAGGATAGACAAATTGGTGCTGAAAGGGACACATCTATACAGAGAGAGTATGACAAAGTGACACCACATTGAGTTGGGGAGAACTGGATTCAAATCCTGACTCAGTCATTTAGCATCACAGACAAATCACTCACCTACTAAGATCCTCAGTTTTTCTGTTATGTAAAATGGGATTAATACCTAATACCTCTTCATAGGGTTGTTGTAAAAGTCAGATAAGAGAAGGTATTTAAAGTGCTTTGTAAACTTTAAAGTACTACATAAATATTTATTATTCTTGTTATTAAAAAAAATTATAGGTAAAGGAACAAAAAAAGTGAGAGAAGAGTTCTGTCCTATCCTGAACTGAATTAGTGACAACAAAATCTTAGAGAAATTAGGTTTTACAGGCAGCCAGATAGAAAAATCCAAGATTGGGGACAAATTGGACCTCAGAATCATCCTTAATTCTTTACCTTCCCTCAGCTTTCATATCCAAATCAGTTGTAAAGTATTATACAATCGACCTCCTTATCTCTTGTATTTGTCCTCTTTCTTTCCAGTTATATAACTACCACCTTAATTCAAACTCTTGACCACTTTTTCACTGGACTCCTTCTTAACTGGCCTCCCTGCCTCCAGTCTCTTCTTTCTCTAATCAATATTTCCATATGACAGCCAAAACAATCTTCCAAAGTTACAAGTTTAATCATGATGATTTCCTGCTCAAAAACCCTCAGTGGTTCCCTATCCCCTTTAAGACAAAATAAAAATTATCCTGCTTTATTTTCAAAATGAAATGAATGCCTTTTTTGTTTTTACATCACTTACATGTCTGGATATATTTCTTTCTGCCTCCATCTCTAGTGAACCATACTTTATAACAAAAATTTAAAACAGAGAGGGGGCAAGGAGAGAGGGGGAAGAAACAAAGAGACAGACAGAGATACGGAGACAGAGAGAAAGAAAGAAATGCACACAGAGAGACAGAAAGAACAAAAGTAGCTCAGCAAAACCTATTAATGAATCTAACAATATAAGTATTTAATAGAGGCAGCTAAGTATACAATGGATAGAGCCTTAAACCTCGAGTCAAGAAGACCTGAGTTCATATTTAATGTCAGGCACTTCATAGTTGATCCTGGACCAGTCACTTAACTTTTATTTGCCTGAACCCTAAAATGGAGATAATAATACTACAGAGTTATCATGAGGATCAAATGAGATAATATTTGTCAAGTGTTTAGCACAGCACTTGACACATAGAAAATGAATAACTAATAAATGTTTATTTGTTTTTTCTATGAAATATTCCATGCCTATAGTTTCCCACTTCTCCAAAGAAGTCAAGGACATGCATTTTCTCAATTCTTCTCCAAGCTTCTTAATCATTAAAACTACAGAACATTCAGTGTCTTTTGTCATTGTTATTTCCACTTATATTGTGATTTTATCATTGTAGTCATTATTACATACATATATATATATATCTTTATATATTCTGTTTGCTTCTCTTTTACCTGTTCATACATCTTCCTAAATTCCCCTGAATCCTTCCTATCCAGAGTTTCTTATACTGCAGTGATATTTCATCATAGAAAAAGTACCCAGCCTGACTTCTAGGGGCCTTCATAATTTGGCTCCTAACCCTACCTTTTCAGCCTCATTTCACACTGTTCCTTTTCATGAACTCTTTGTTCCAGCCAAAGAAAACTTTTTGCTGAACTCTGCATTCCTTCTTCTGCCTTTGTAAATCTGCACATACCATCCCTCCTGCCTAGAATTCACTTCCTCCTCTTCTCTGCTTCCTGTATTCTTTACCTCCCTTCAAAGGTTGGCTTATGTATCAACAACTGAGAGAAACCTCTCTTGATCTCCCCATTTTTCAAGATTCCTTCTCTCCACAAGTAATTTTATTTCTCCTTATCTATATGTCAACTCCCACAGTAAAATGTAAGAACCTTGGATGTAGAGGTCTGTCTCATTTTTTGTCTTTGTATCCTCAATAGGGATACAAGTAACAACAATAGCAACATGGGCTTGCATAAATTAGACACTTAGTAAATGTCTCTAATTGAATTAGGCCATTTAACTATTTTGTATATATTTAATTTGCTCAAATGCACAGTTGAGATTTCTCACACTATAAAATAGTATCTTATCTAAAAACTACTGATGGGCCCAAGCGATTAGGGCACTGCGCCCCCTCTCTCCACTGAGAGACCTATCTATTCTGCACTTGGGCATGTCAAAATGAACTAGATTTGATATTGGAGGGATCTGCCCACCTAAAAGAAAGGTCAGACTTGACACTGAATTAAATGATTTAAAGATTAAATTTGGCTTGCGCCTAAGGTTTTCCCAAAAACTAGAGTAGAAAAATATTCAATCTACAATGTAAATCAGGCACATGGCAGGTGTTTCTTTCCCATACATGAAAGAAATGCTTAACACTAAAGGTTCTCACAAGTATCCATTAACAGAAAGACTTAAGACAGGATACAGCAACTTAAGATAACTACTATTATTCTCTGCCAGTAGTTAAAAGACTTAAACATCAGAACACGAAGCAATTTCTAAGAATGTTCAATAGACTT
>JAJPUD010033452.1:0-11352 GCA_023553655.1 Myrmecobius fasciatus
AAGGCAGAATAAAAGAAAAATTAATTCCAATACTACATAAACTATTTGAAAAAATAGGGAAATAAAGTGTACTATCAAATTTCTTTTATGATACAAATATGCTGCTGATAGCTAAACAGGGTGAAAACAGAGAAAGTAAACTATAGACCAATTTCCCTAATGAATATCAATGCAATAATCTTAAATAAGATATTAGCAGCAATAAGATTACAGAAAGTCATCCCCAGGATAATACACTATGACCAAATAGGATTTATACCAGGAAAGCAGGGCTGGTTCAATATTAGGAAAACTATTAGCATAATCAATTATATTAAAAACAAACTAAGAAAAATCATATGATTATCTCAATAGATGCAGAAAAAGCTTTTGATAAAATCCAACACCCATTCCTATTAAAAACACTAGAGAGTAGAGGAATAAATGGGCTTTTCCTTAAAATGATCAGTAGGATCTATTTAAAACCCTCAGCAAGCATCACATGTAATGGGGACAAACTAGACCCATTCCCAATAAGATCAAGAGTGAAACAAGGCTGCCCACTGTCACCATTACTATTTAATATTGTATTAGAAATGTTAGCTTTGGCAGTAAGAGAAGAAAAAGAGATTAAAGGAATTAGAGTAGGTAATGAGGAAGCCAAATTATCACTCGTTGCAGATGACAGGATGGTATACTTAGAGAAACCCTAGAGACTCAACTAAAAAAGCTCCAGGAAACAATTAACAACTTTAGTAAAGGTGCAGGATACAATATACATCCACATAAATCAGCAGTATTTTTATATATTACCAACAAAGTTCAGCAGTAGGAGATACAAAAAGAAATTCCATTCAAAATAACTGTTGATAGTATAAAATATTTGGGAATCTATCTGCCAAGGAAAAGTAAGGAACTATACGAACTAAACTACAAAACACTTTCCACACAAAGTCAGACCTAATCTGACTTGAAAAACATCGAGTTCTCATGGGTAGGCCTCAGTAATATAATAAAAATAGCACTAATCAAACTAATTTACTTACTTAGTGCCATAATAATAAAACCCCTAAGAAATTATTTTACAGATCTAGAAAATATACTAGCAAAGTTCATTTGGAATAACAAAACTTGAACTCTTAACTGAATGCCAGATAGATAATTTTGACTATATTAAGTTAAAAAGTTTTTGTACAAACAAAACTAATGCAGACAAGATTAGAAGGGAAGCAATAAATTGGGAAATCATCTTTACATTTAACGGTTCTGATGAAGTCCTCATTTCTAAAATATATAGAAAATTGTCTCATATTTATAAGAATTCAAGCTACTCTCCAATCGATAAATGTTCAAAGGATATGAACAGACAATTCTCTGATAATGAAATTAAAACTATTTCTAGTCATAGGGAAAGCTTCTCCAAATCACTATTGATCAGAGAAATGCAAATTAAGACAACTCTGAGATACTATTACATACCTGTCAGATTGGCTAAGAAGACAGGAAAAGAAAATGATGAATGCTGGAGGGGATGTGGGAAAACTGGGACACTGATACATTGTTGGTGGAACTGTGAATGGATCCAACCATTCTGGAGAGCAATTTGGAACTATGCTCAACAAGTTATCAAACTGTGCATACCCTTTGACCCAGCAGCATTTCTATTGGGCTTATCTCCCAAAGAGATCTTAAAGGAAGGAAAGGGCCACACATGTGCAAAAATGGCTGTGGCAGCCCTTTTTGTAGTGGCTAGAAACTGGGAACTGAATGGATGTCCATCAATTGGAGAGTGGCTGAATAAATTATGGTATATGAATGTTATGGAACATTATTGTTCTATAAGAACCGACCAGCAGGATGAATTCAGAGAGACCTGGAGAGACTTGCATGAACTGATGCTAAGTGAAATGAGCAAAACCAGGAGATCATTATACATGGCAGTAACAAGACTATATGATGATCAATTCTGAAGGACATGGTTCTCTTCAACAATGAGATGTTTCAAATCAGTTCCAGTTGTTAATTGATGAAGAAAGCCATATACACCCATGGAGAGGCCTGTGGGATCTGAGTGTGGGCCACAACACAGCATTTTCATGCTTTCTGTTGATGTTGGCTTGCATTTTGTTTCCCTTCTCAGGTTTTTTTTCTCCTGTACAGCAAGATAACTGTATAAATATGTACACACATATTCAATAACTCTAATATTTTAACATAATTAACATGTATTAGACTTCCTGCCATCTAGGGAAGGGGGGGGGAGGGAAGGTAGGAGGGAAACATTTGTTACAGAAAGCTTTGCAAGAGTCAATGTTGAAAATTACCTATGCATATGTTTTTCAAATAAAAAGCTTTAATAAAAAAGATAAAATATGTTGATATTACGTAATAAAAAAGCTCTAAGTTCTTGCTTTAGCTGTGTTCCTGGCCACTGGAACGAATTGTTTTCATCCACCTATTCTGGTGGAAGAAGTTTTCACATCCTTAGAATAATCAGAAAGATTTAAGGTTTATTGTTTGTTTTCAGCCTTGTGAAGTTCATCCACAAAGTAGGTTTTTACCTAAGAGTGACTGCTACACATGAGCTGGATGATTGGTGGATGGGCAGCCCTCACACCAGAGATGCTAGTCCTCCTAAATATACCACACACCTCAACAACTATCTCAGATGAATCAAAAATTTATATTCAAAACATTGTATGTCAAATTCTACGTAACTGGCTTTCTTTTATTGTAAATGAAAAAGATTGACAATTAATGAGAAAAGATTCATTTTTTTTTTCATTCATTCAATTTTTTTTATCATTTTTTTTATCATTTTTATCATTTTTTATCATTCAATTATCACCAGAAAAGATCAGTGAACAACCACAGCATTTGTAGTCTACCATGTAAGCAACTGAACTAACAATCAGGAGAATATCAGAGGGATTCTGAAAAGTATATGAAAAAAATGCTTTTAGCTTTCCTTCCCTTCTTCCAATATTTCAGAGTTTCTAAAACTTTTTTCATGCATAACACCTTTTTGTCCATTAACTTTTTACTAGACTCTAGATATATAATCATAAAAAACAAATATACAAACCAAACATTAACTGATAATAAATCATAATTTCATGACTCCCATATTAAGCTATGGGGATCAGATCCCATGGCTTAAAAAGATTTCCTTTCTCCAAATTATTAGAATGAGCAATATATGGTAAGGGGAGGACCAAATATTGGTTTTGTCCCCAGGTGATCTCTTTGCTGGGTAGTCCAATGGAGTGATGGAATCAGACAGACCTGAGTTTACAACAGGTCTCAGGCACTGCCAAACTGTTTCATTTAACCTTGGTTTTCTACCTCAGTTTTCTCAACTGTAAAAAGCAACTGAAAATGGCACCTACCCTCATGATGTTTTTGAGAATCATATGAAATAATATTTATAAATGCCTTAGCACAGTGCCTGGTGCACAGTAAGTACTATTATGATTCTATTATGATTACTGTTAAATATATCTTACCTTTGTCACTTACTTCTTGTGTGAGCTGGAGCAAATGATTTAACCTCTCTCAGGTATACTTTCTGCATCTTTAAAAGAGAAGAGGTTGACAAAGAATTAATGAGCTTTCTTTTTTCTTTCTTCTTTCCCTTTACTTC
This sequence comes from Myrmecobius fasciatus, assembly GCA_023553655.1. Lineage (NCBI taxonomy): Eukaryota > Metazoa > Chordata > Mammalia > Dasyuromorphia > Myrmecobiidae > Myrmecobius > Myrmecobius fasciatus. The sequence goes on from JAJPUD010033452.1 coordinate 3,623, forward strand.
CCTCTATTTTACCCTTAACCAGTGGGTGCTTTGTCCAAAGGAATTGTAAATTTTGGTTCCTGAAAGCACCCAAAATACCTTGAAGGTTGACAGCTAGATTTCTTTCTTAAGGACAAAATCTCAAACCCGAATACCTCTGGCTCCTTTGGGTGGTAAACAATAAGTCCCAAGCTAAGCCCCACTTGGTCAATGGTTGGCTCAGAATGAATGCAAAGAGCAATTGTTTCTCTTTTGGCCAGAAACCCTGAGTTTTCCAGATTGTTTTCTTTTTATTTTTACTAGGTAAAAGAGACAAATTTCTTACCTAACCTTAATCACTGATTAGATGTTGCCCCAGTACAACTGAGACCAATAGAAGATCTTAATGTAAAAAGGTCAGGAGCCTCCAGTGCATTCAGGGCCATTTCCTCTACTCCTAATCTGTATCCCATCAATTGGTCTACATGGCTATGGAGGAGAGGGTGAAAATGTAACTTTGCATATCTCTCCTTCACTTAAATCCAATTCACTTGCATGTCATGACATCACCACCCTTTGAGAACTAAAAACAAACAATAACAGCAATAAGATAAATATTTTTTTTTTACTTTTGCAACAGGCAAGGTGAGAGGGAAATAATAAAAGCCACAATCTATGATATTTTTCTGATGTTTTAGAATTTCCTCCAAACCACCAAGATCACCAAAAAATCCTTCACTGCCCATTAATACTTTAAATACTGAAATGATAAAATCCAAATGTTGAATCCAGAATCCCAGTGACTGAATATTATTATTGTTAAGAATTAAACCCCTTATCAAATAGGAAATCTGTCTTATCTATACCAATATACTAATTGCATCTACAAATACTTTCTCTAAGTAATTAATTTAAATATATTTATGAAATCTTGTCTCAGGCCCATCCTATTTTCCCCCTTGAACTGTTTTCTCCTGTTTTGTCAGGATATATTGCTTCTAATCTTTAACAATCTTTCCCCATCATATTTTGTACGTGAACTTTCTTTCTCAGATAGTGTTGCCCTTAGAAAGTATGCTCCTCAATTTGACAGGGAAAGAAAATGAACAAAGGCTTTCTGAGTTTCTTATTGCTTCCTCAATGCCACTATTTTACTGTTGTGTGTTCCAAACTAATGTGTTAACATTTATCTGATCCAAATTTCCAGAATCAATGACCTCAAACAAGTTGCCTTGTCATTTTTATATAATATCATATCCTATTCCTACTGTTTCCTTTTGTTGTTTCACATGTAATTTGAGCTTTTCCACAATTGACTAATAATATGATTGCATAGAGACAACTTAATCTAATGTAAAACAGAAATACAAATCATTAACTGCAAATTTAAATTATTAACAACATTCATAACAACTTACAACTGTTTCTATGTGAGTTATTTAGATTTTCTCATTTAAACATTACACAAAAAATACAACCTGTGCATTATACATATTGATGAAGAAAACAAAGATCAATATTCTATGGATGGAAATGTAAACAAGAGAATCTACAAAACATAAATAGAACATAGACTGCCCCTCTGATTTTATCAATATAAAGAACTAGTAGATAAGGAAAATGGCTCGCCCAATATAGATTAATGCTTTATATGAAATATTTTGTCAAAGAGATTTTCTAAGAAAAGTGATAAAGTAAGGAACATGCCCAGATCACAAAGACAATTTATTTTGGAAACAAGTCTTAAACCCAAAATTTTAAGGCTCTAAGAATAGCTTTCTATCAAATATGCTACTACAACACAAACACATACATATATGAATATATTTAATTTCTCTCTATATATATATATACATATACATCAATATGTAAACAGATGTGTGTATACAAAATAAAACAAAAGCTATCATAGATATGACAAAAATAAACACAAAGTAAAATTTTGGGACACCGATAATAATAATGGCTAAAATGTTGAACTTTAGTTTATATAGTATTTTACAAATATAACTATATCTGAACTTCAATCCTGTAAAATATCTATGCTATTATTATACCTATTTCTATGAAAAGAAACTTAGGCTGAAAAATTAAATGATTTTCCTAAGGCCACAGAGCTCAGATATTTTTGAAACCAAGTCCAGAATTCTTTCCACCAGATCACAAGTAGTAGGTAGCATTCAAAGTGAAACAAAGTAATCCTAAAAGCTGAAGGTAGGAAGCATGGTGATGAGCCAGTGCAAAACAACAAAGCTGGGAAAGGGAGTGCTACATATCTATGGTAAGATTCAGAAGCAAAATTTGAATAGTTCCTGAAAGTAAGTCCACATTTTTTTCAGCTACTTCTAGAAATAGTTGATTCATTTTCATTAAGACATAGCCAATTTCATTTATATGTCATTAGACATTGGCATTTTAGTGAACATTTTGTCTTTTATGTAGATTCAGTATCAGGATCCACTAGTAAATATTTAACAACTAAACTAAAATGTTTAATTAAATAATAATGCTTAATTTATTCCCCAGGGGAAAAATATATGCTCCAAAATTTTCACTTTAATCTGCATTATCAACATTCTCTCTATCACTTTCTTAAATCTAAACAATCTGCAAAACAATGAACCAAGATCTTATTTATGATTTTTTTATTATTTCAGAGGTGAAAACTATCTCTTTGAAAATTTAAAAATTAATTCTCAGAAACAGTACATTTCTGCTTCAGAGAAACACTAATAGGTGTTACCTTCTTTCTTATTTTGACATTTTGATTATGAATTATATTTTAATTTTTATTAGTATTTTATCTTTCTGAGAGCCAGAGAAACAGAGGGAGACACACAGACAGACAGAGACAAAGACTGAGAGAAAAAATTTTTGGAATTAATCAAAATGACAAGTATTGATAGACTATAATTTTTCCCTTCAACATCCATATAAACTAAAAACGTATAGAATCACAGGATCTCAAAGATATTGAGAGGTTAATTAATCTAACTTGAAACTGATTAAGAATGCCCTCAATAATGGATGAGAGCTTATTCAGTTTTTCCTTGAAGACTTCTGGGATAGGAGAACTCACTAGCTGTAGAGACAGTCCACTCTATGATAGAACAACTCCAAGTTTTAGTAAGTATTTTCATGACATAAAGCCCAAAGAAACACTGGTGAAGAGAATAAGAAATGGAAAGGATCTTGGCAGTCTAGTCAAACTTTCTCATTTTAATGATGCAGCAGCTGAGATTCACAAATTGGAAGTGATAGGACTAAAGATAACAGGTGTACTTTGCTAAATAAACAAGATAATTCAGTGACTAGAGCATTGGATTGGAGTTAAAAAGAAATGAGATTGCCTCAGTCACTCATGAGATCTTTGAACATGGACAAGACAACCTATCTTAGAATCAGTTTCCTCATTTGTGAAATAAAAATAATTCATCAGCATCATCATTATCATTATCATATCAGTCATCTAGTACTTATTGCATACCAGACAGTGTGCTAAGTGGTTTACAAATATTTTATTTTATCATTACAAAAATCTTTTGAAAAGGTGCTATTTTTATTTCCCATTTAACAGATAAGAAAACTGAGGCAAACATGGTGAGTGAATTTCCCAAGATCACACAGTTGAGCCTGCCTGTGCCTAAATATGAACTCATATCTTTGTGACTAGGAGCTCAACACTCTATTCATTGTGCCGCTCAGTTGCCTCATATATTACTTATTACTTATATTATTAAATAGTTAACAAGGGAAAAACACTTTCAGAGCACTTTAAAGTATGCAAAACAATTTTACAAATGTTATATCATTTGATTGTCATTCACATCACTCAGAAAGAGGTGTTATATTCCCATTTTACAGATGAAGAAATTTGCCCAAGATCACACAATTAATGTCAAAAGTCAAATCTTTCTGAATCGAGGTCTGGTACTTTACCCACTAGGCCACTTAGATGTCTCCAATAAGAGCCTTTTCTCCACTAAGTTGTTATGAGGATCAAATACCATAATATTTGTAAAGTGCTTTGCAAATTTTAAAACTCTTTATAAATTATATTATGATCTGATCTCAAATTCAATAATATTTTCAATGTACCCTACTGCCCTTTTAGTTACGGCAGCTTTATAGTTATTTCTAGTTCAAGAAGTCTTTGTTGGTACTTTTTAATATTCCCTGAAATTATCTGTACAGACATACTCTGAAGCAGTGGACAATTACAGGACCATAGTTAGGAAGATCTGAATTCAAATGTGGTCTTAGACACTTAATAACTGTGTGACCCTGGGCAAATCACTTCACCCTATTGACTCATCTTTAAAATGAGCTGGAGAAGGAAATGGCAAACCATTCCAATCTCTTCCAAGAAAACCCTTGCAAAAGAGATCATGAAGAGTCAGTCACCACTGAAATAATTAAGCACAAACTTTTTTTTATCATATTTGATGTTTGATACTAACTTATCTATGTATTTACAAGCCACTTACTTGCACCACCTCAAGATCAGATGAATATAAATTTCATCACACAAAAATTATTTCCATTTTTAATAATCCTCAAGCCAAGGAATATTATCTGAGTTATAGTAGCTGTTTAATCAGTACTTGTGGAACAGAATAAAAGGGAAAGAAAGAAGATTGACAAACTGAAATAAACTTAATATGTAATGTATCAAAGAATTAAGGCCTTAGTGTCTTTTGTTCCCTAGTGGGTTGATCACAGAACTAGACCTGGAAAGTTGTAGTCCTAATTGCCATCCACAACCTCAGTCTACTCTCAGGTTGTAGCAGAAATATCTTCATTATAAGAAATTGAGTTTTCTTCACACAAAAGAGAAAAATGTAAGGAAAATGATGGTAACAAGATATTAGTGGTAAGGAGATAAATGTTTTTTAAAGAAAATTATGGATGGATCTTTAGGGAAGGAAATCATCCCTCTGCAGTCAAATTCAAAACCTAAAAGAGGGAATGAGAACACTCACCCCAAACCACTCCAGTTAAAAATAAATCTGTCTTCTACACACCATTGAACTTGTTACAAAATATGCTCAGGGAGATGTTCAGTGTCTCCAGGAGACACTGCCTACCTAAAAGACAGATGATTTATCCTTTCAGCTCTTCAAGGCCCCAGCACACATGAAATGTTAGCCTTAGCCAAAGTAGGCCCAATTAAAATTCACAAACCTATTGATCTTTTATCTGCTCCACTGAACTCTCCTGTGAATCTAGCTCATAAACAAAATGGCACAGCAAAGGAACTATAGATTTTTGTATGATCTTTTCTGGAATTTTGCTCCTCAGCAAAGCAAAATGGAATGAAGTATTCTCCCCACATCAGCCCTAGTATTTGCTCAATGGTTGACAAGAGTTAGAAAAATAACTAAAACCAGAAAATGAGTCCTAGCCACTTCATCAAAGTAAACATTAAAAATATGTTTTCTGTTCTAAAGTGGATATTTTCTTCAAGGTAAAGAGGTGTGTAATCTCACTGAGCATTCTGTTCACTCCTACAGATACCTGCCCTCTCCATACCTTTCTGACTTTGACCAACATGATCCACCAAATGTAGGTAAATGTTCCAGTGATGAACCTTTTCATATTAAGCTGGAATGGTCCAGAGACCTCACACAAATGAACCATTATCTGACCAATATTGAAAAGCTTGGGAAAATCACCTTTCCCATTTTTATTCTGGTGCAATCTTCTCTTCCACTTCAACATGGCCTCTGCAGCAAGCGCTAATATGGTAAAGCAAAAATTTAGTGAAGGCAAGTAAATGACCAAGCTATAATAAGAAGTGCTGTGATCATCTTCTATTAATAGAATAGGCCCTGAGCAAAGCTTATTTCTTTCTTTTTTTTCTTGGAAATTGTCAGGTGTGATTCAAATGTATTGTTTTTCATATTAAAGGTTTTTATTTGTATGACATATGTATGGGTAGTTCCCCAGCATTGATCTTTACAAAGCTTTCCATTACAAATTTTACCCCCAGTCCCCACCCCTCCCCTATGTGGCAGGAAGTCCACTAAATGTTATTAATGTTGAAATATTTGACAAGTTGTGCAAAAAAAAAATCCTATCTACAAGAAAAAAAAAGAAAATCACAGAAAGGCAACACAATGCAAGCAAATATCAATAGAGATCATGAAAATGTTACGTTGTGGTCCACATTTCACATCCCTCTCTCTGGGTGTATATGGTTTTCTTCAGTGAACAATTGGAATTGGTTTGAGACAATTCTTTGTTGTAGAGAGCCATGTCCACCAGAATTGATCATCATGGGGGGCGGAGCCAAGATGGCAAACTGCAGACAGCCTTCTGTATGAGCTCCAGAGACCTTTCCTCAGACCCAGACAAATTGAGCCTCCGAACTGGTTCTTGAGTGAGGGCGCCACCAAACAGTTGGACTACAATGCACTTCTATCAACAATCTATTTTGAAAAAAAACTCCAGAGAAGGTTAGACCCAGGGGATCTGCAGCTGGCCGCGATCAGAAGCCAGGGTGAAGCCAGGGTGGAAGTCAGACAGAGGCGGTTTTTAGGCACCCAGGAAGCCCCTGGAAGACACCTGGGCCACTTTGCTGTGCTGGCGGGCAGGTGGTTTGGCAGATCTGCCTTTGGTAAAGGGTGGATTGAGAGCAGCTGAAAACATGGTCCTAGTGCAGATCTAGCTCAACCAACCTCAGACTGGAAGTCAACTTGGCAAACTGTACCAGGGCAAATTGAAACTGCAGCAATATTCCCTGTTGGTGACTGATACCTCAGCTCAAAAGCATGAGTAAGAAGCAAAAGACAGCTCTCACCATAGACAGCTTCTACTGAGAAAAAGTAGAGCAATCCCCAGATCCTGAGATTCTGAAAACAATCCCACATGAAGCCACAAAGGCGGACTTAAGCTGGTCTCCCTTTCAGAAGGCTTACCTGGAAGATTGCATAAAGAATCTCAAAAGAGAGCTAGAAGAAGAATGGGGAAATAAATTGAGATCAGTGCAACACAGATATCAAAAACTGAAAAACAAGACTGGTGAATTGGAAAAAGAAAACAATTCCCTGAAAAACAAAATTGGTGAATTGGAAAAAATCACTAATTCACTGGAAAATAAAACTGGTAAAATGGAAAAAGAATACATTGAATCAAGAAATTCAACTGGCCTGCTACAAAAGGAGCTAAAAAAGATAACTGAAGGAAATAATACTTTGAAAATGAAAATTGAACAAATAGAAGTAAATAACTCAATTATACTTCAAGAATCAGTCAAACAAAAAAAAAATGAAAAATAGAAGAAAATATGAAAAATCTCCTAGGAAAAACAACTGACTTGGAAAACAGATACAGGAGAGACAATCTAAGGATTATTGGACTCACTGAAAGTCACGATGAAAAAAAGAACCTTGATGCTATCTTCCAGGAAATCATGAAAGAGAATTGCCCTGATGTTTTAGAATCAGATGGCAAAACTGGCATTGAAAGAATTCACCAATCACCTCCTGAAAGAGATCCCAAAATTAAAACCCCAAGGAATATTGTGGCCAAATGTCAGGACTATCACACCAAGGAAAGGATATTGCAAGCAGCTAGAAAGAAACAGTTCAAATACCGAGGAACTGTAATTAGAATTACACAAGATCTGTCAGCTTCCACATTAAAGGATCAAAGGGCCTGGAAACAGATATTCTGAAAGGCAAAAGAACTTGGATTACAGCCAAGAATAAGCTATCCAGCTGGAATGAGCATCATCTTCCAGGGAAGAAGATGGTCATTCAATGATACAG
>JAJPUD010033454.1:0-11350 GCA_023553655.1 Myrmecobius fasciatus
ATGGTCTTGGAGGGGAGAGAGCTGGCACTTAAGGGAAAAGTGGGCAAATTTGCCATCTTCTTCCCCCTCACACCTCTCTCCCAACCTGACCCCCTCATGAGACAGTCTGAGGGTTGCAGTAGGACCCTGCTGGAAAGCCCGGGAGTAGAGGCTGAGAGGGGCCGGAGGGGCCGCCCCAGGCAGAGCTCCCTCATGCTCTCTTCTGCCTCTCTTTCCACCCTTGTGGAGCCGGGCAGGACATCCAGGGCACTATAACCCAATTGGGCCTCACATCCAGGGCAGGTCTGTTCTTGCCTCTCTTTGTGGGTAGGGCTGACTAGAGTCAGTTCCTTTAGAAATATGGAAGGGGACTGAAGAGACCCCAGAGAGTAATGTTCTTGAAGGCCTCCTGGGGAGCTGTGGAGGTTTGGGCCTGGACAGTTGGAAGGTAGACAGCATGAGGGACTTCCTGGATACTTGTATGTGGTCAGTGGTGGAGGAGCAGGGAAAGAAGCAAGAGCTGAGAATCCCACTGATTGGGCTCTCCCCCCCTTCCTCCTCTTCCCCCCCTTCCTGGGAAGGTGGACTTACTGATTTTGTGTATGTCCCAAGATTTGGTTTTGACTTCTGGGTCTGCTTCTGAAGGTTTGAGGAAGTCATTTCCTTTTGTGGGCCTCAGTTTCCTTAACTAAAACATAAAGAGATTGGACTTGATCTTGAAAGTCTCATAACCAGGTTCTCTGAGCCTAGTTTGGGGAAGAGGCAGGTATACTCAGAGGTTGGATTTAATGATGTCTTGAGTTTTGTTTTGTGAGGAAAGGATCTGAGTTATAATATCACCTGGATACAGAGGAGGCTTCAAGGAAGCCTTAGGGGTTCCCCTACTAAATTAGTCGGAAGTGGGGATCAGTCAGTTCTCTCCAGTCCAGTTGGCAGTCTGTAGTTACCTTATCATTCCCCACCCACCCACCCAGTTCCTTGTTTTTTACTTTATTCAGCACCGCCCTCCTAAAGCTCCCCCCATCCTACTTGGCCTGAGGGATCGTGAGGCCCTGTCCTCCCTGAATTGGGGGGGGGGCTGCTGGCCAAAGGCCTGGGCTTGGATGCCTGGCTTCCTGCCCACCCAGCTCTTGGCAGTAGGGAAGATAAATACTGAGACTGAAGCTGCCTGATTGCCTAGTGGAGGGGCTGGGGTGGGAAGGAGCCGTAAGGAGCTGCTGCCCAGCCTGACTCTGTCTCTCCCTGTCTCTTTCCATTGCCCAAAGTGTCCAAGGCTGGTTGTGGGAGAGAGAAAAGAGTCCCCACTCTCCTAAAGCTGATGGGGTAAAGGGAAGAGAAAGGCTGTGGCTTTTTTTTCTTGGAAAGTTTATAAATAGCCCTCTCCCTTTTTTGAAATCTGCCCTGCCTGCCCCACCCCGCCCAGCCCAGCTTAGCCTGGCTCCTCTGACAGGGTCCTGGGGGGCAGCTGTTGACTTCTCCCACTTAGGCTATGACTGAGGCCATCTCAGATTGTATTTTGTATCTCATTTGTTTATGAATCATTTATTGACTGGCAAAATGCATGGGAATCCCCTGACCCTAAATTGGGGCCTTACCTTTCCCCTTCAGGATCTCCCTAACCCCTTGAATGTCAGGCTTACTTATTTTAAATGGAACTCTCAGAACTGGTGGTAAAGAAGGAAAGAAGAAAGGGAAAGGACGTGAGTCAAGACTGCTGCTGGGGGAAGGGGTCCTGAGAGGGGTCAGTAGCAAGAGCCGGAGGGGATCTCAAAAGCCTTCACAGTATATCTCATGGCAAGCCGGAATCCCTTCACCAGAGCTCCTTTCAAGTGGTCATCCAGCCATGAGAAACGATAGAGAGAGACAGAGAAATAGAGACAAACAGAGGGAGGAGGAGAGATTGTGAGAGGATGTGCAGGAGTCTCATTCCCTCTTCTCCCAAGAAGCTTCCTCAGCCGGACCAGGGCTGGATGGAGGATGAAGGAGGTACTCTGTGGGGTTCTTCTGGTTTTGTGGAAATAGAACTGGGGGACCTAGGCCGGGATCGAGATAGAACATTCTCCCAAACACTCTCCTCCATACAGCCCAGTGTAATGGCAGGAATATTCAGCTTCAGGCTCAAGTCCCAGCTTGCGATTTCCCATGTAACCATTTCTCTCAACCTCTGTTTTCCTGTTTTGTAAAATTAGAGGAATAATAGTCGTACTCCCTCCATCACAAGGTGGTCGTGAAGAAAATGCTTTCCTTGCAGTTCTGCAGTAACTTGAATTGTTATTACTGTTATTCTGTTAGAGAGACAGCATGGTTTAAAGGTTAGACAGCTAACTCAAAGCCAGGAAGACCTGAATTCAAGTCTCACTTCTGATACCTACTGGTGGTATGATCCTGGGCAAGTCACTTAGCCTGCTGATAGTCTAGGAACCTCTCCAAAGTGTAAGTTTCAGAGATAGTGCCAGCCGCCATTGGTGAGGGAACTTCTCCACCTCCAGTGAAATCACAGATACAGTCCTGTTCTTATTCCTATTTTTATTAGGATGTACTGTTCTTCTCTTCTTTTGGGTGGGTTGTTTTTTTTTTTTTTTTTGTTTGTTTGTTTGTAAGGCATTTGGGGTTAAGTGACTTGCCAGGGGTCATACAGCTAGGAAGTGTTAAGTTGAATTCAGGTCCTCCTGACTCCAAGGCCAGTGCTCTATCCACTGTGCCACCTCGCTGCCCCATTTCTCTTATTTTTCCAAGGGGTTCAGATACAAACAGTCTGAAGACAAACTCATTATTATGTTATTATTCCCTTGCATGTACTGTTCTATGGACTGCTGAACAGATGGATAAAATAACTACTTTGTCTAATTAAATAAAATGATAAGAACAAACTCATCCTTGGTAGGCTTACTCAAAGTATCCTCAGTACAAACGCATTAGCAGACGGGATGTTGGAGATGATTTACCCCTCATCTTGCTCCCATATCACTTCTGACCTTTTCTGGAGATCTCAGAACTTTGAACACTCTTCATCCCACATAGTGGGAAAGTTGAGATTTTGAAATGACAATATCTATTAAAATACTATCTTTAAGTTTTTGATGAATCAGTATTATTTCTGGGAGATGATGGGTGACAGTTTTGTCTGTGACAACAATCTAGTTCCATTAGGGTTTATTGGTTATATTTTCCAGGATATTTTCAAGATTATATTTCTAGTTTGGGGATATGTTATTTTGTCAGACCATGAAAGATCTAAAGCTTCTGATGTTTAATTCAGACCATGTCTTGTTAGGTATTTGGTAGAAGTTAAACTTTGCTTTAACACGATGCAGCAACATGTTGGTAGTGTCCGCTGTTTCTATGAATAGTCCAAATTGATCATGAAATCTGGATTTCTTAGTCAGCTAGAATTTATTAAGCAGATGTTACCAAGGCAAAAAAGGAAAAAAGGAAATAGGTTCTGCTCTCAAGGAGCTTACAGTCTAGTGAGGGATACGACACACAGGCAGGCAACTTTGTAGAAACAAGATGTTTGGATAGGCTCATACACACACAAACACACATGGGTAAATTGAGGATGATCCTAGTGGGAAGTGATCCTAAGATTAAGGAGGCCTGAGGAAGGCACTGAGATTAAGGAGGCCCAGGAAAGGTTTATGACAGAAGGTGAGATTTGAACTGAGATTTAAAGTGAAGGCAACCAGGAGGTGAAGATGAGGAGGGAGAAAGTTGTAGGCGTGGGCTATTGATGTGAGGCAGTAATATGCAAATAAATTGGATTTAAGTGAGAGAGGGCTTTGCAAATTTACCAGCTTCACTTTCCCCTCCAGAGTCATCAGAATTCATTGGCAAGACATAGATTTCCAGTTTTCAAACCTGGATGCAATGGGAGACCAAACTGAGACCTGTAAGGCATGGGGACAACCAATAAGAATGTTTTTGGAGTGTTGTGTTGTAAGAATAGCAAAGAAGCCAGTGGTGCTAGATTGTGAGAGTTCGTAGAGGAGGGTGAGATGTGAAATGACTGGAAAGATAGGGAGGGACCAAGTTATAAAGGACATTTAAAACTTTTATTTGATCTTGGAGGTTATCACTGGAATTTATTGAATTGGGGCAGGGGATGACATGGACAGGGTTGTGCTCTGGGAAGCTCAGTTTAACATCTGGCTGGAAGATGGGTTAGGGAGAAAATAAATTGGGGGAAAAAAGTAAAAGCCTTCAGGACCCAGCATTCTTAGGCTATCTCCCATTCAAGCACTAACCAAGCCTGATTAGCTTCCCAGGTCCCATGAGATCAGGAGTGTTCAGGCTGTTATTGCTGTAAACAGAAGTATACAATATAACCCTCTGACAGTTTCTGGTCCTCAATTGCAATCATACCCCCCTATTTCCACAAGCAAATTCAGGTGATTCAGCTATTTGTTTGAGCCTTCTTCATCAGCAGGTGTTTCCCATGGAGGACCTTTTGATGTCGCTCTTGTATCTTAGTCATTTCATTGGCTCCATCCAGGGGTCAACCACTTTTGGTTACTTTCGGTGACTTCAATGGCAGGTACACGTTATTAACCATCACTATCGATTCTTAAAGTGATGGCTTATTCCCTAAGTATTTGTATATGATTTTGATATTTCTATAATTTATCATCACCATAAAAATTAATAATAATAATTATCTCCTTTCTCATGCTGGGGAATTAGCGAGAGAGGGAGTAGCTGCCTTGAGAACAAAGTGCTTTTATCACTCTAGTAAACCAAGTCTAAGCCTAGTGGTGGGAGTCGTACAAAGGAGTCCCAGGCAGCTGAGCTTTTGAGTGAAATGAGGATACTGCTCAATCTGTTCAATCCTCTCAGACTTAGAGGAGATGAACATCCTGTGAGGGACCTGTTATATTGTAGTGTGGGGCTAAAGCATGAGAAGGAAATCAAAGCAAGATGAGGTCTATGGGGTAGACTCAACAGGGGGAGATGACACAGCAAACTATTCCTGGGCCTGCCATCTCTTGACATTGCCCCCTGTGCCTCCTCCCTCATATTTGCCACTGCCAGGTGGGGCACAAGAAGGGTTCAGGATATCCTGGCACTGTGGGTGTGTGGTTTTCCCCGCCCCTGCTGCCCACATGGGGGGAGGGTACCCTGTGGGCAGCCCACGAGGTATAGGAGTGGGTTTGCTGTTGGGTGTCTTGTTTGCCTTCTCTGCCTTGATTCTCTGAAGGTGCCCCTCTTTCCTCAGAAGAAAGAAATGGTGCTATCTTTCTAGGAGGAGAGGAGGTGGAGTTATAGCACCAAGTGGGCAAATGCAAGGGGGACACATACAGCTTGCTCTTCCTTTGGAGAAGTTTTTTCTGAGGAACAAATAAGTCTCTGGGCTCTCAAGGACTCTCTATGCCTCTGCTTCCTCAGTCCCTCCTACCTCATCTCCACCCCTTTGCCCAGCCCTGTTCGGTTGGCATTGCCTAGGCCTTTGGCAGGATCTCTGTGACCTTTACCCCTGCCTCTGTTGCTTCCCCCTCCTCTTGGCTGGAAGTCCCTCCCTTGAGAACTCTAAGTAACTTTGCTCCAAACTTCATAACAGAAGCCAAGTTGCATTGGAGACTCAGCCCTGCCATGGAGGTGGTTGGGTGGAAGGGAAAGAACTGTGGGCTGTCTCTGTTCCTTCTAGGTGAGAGTAAGGGGGATGGCTGCAACACCTGGGCAATACTTAGCAGGGAAGTTCAAGGTGGCTTGGAGTTCTCCTCCCTTCTGGAGGTGGTTTGGAATCTCTGAGAGTAGAGGCCAGGTTGAACCTTAGAACTCCTAGAGCTGAGATCTCTGTCGAGCTGGGTGCACAGGGTATATATCTTCTGGAGTCTCCTGTGTCTCAGAGCTTAGTGGAAGCTGCTCCCCATGAAATGTTGGGGGCCAGGAAGGAGGGGGTCCTGTAGGCAGGCAAGTGATCAGCCAGCAAGTGATAAGCTCAGAATAAGTTAAGTTGGATAAGACAGGGTGTACAAGGGTTCCCCTTGTCAGAGAGCCACTCCCTTAGCTGTCTCACCCTAAGCTTATCTGTGGAGTCTGGGCTCAGGCCTTGGAGGGACCATTTCCATGCCTTAGGGAAGGTGGGCAAGAGAGCCCATGTTTGACCATCACCGTGGGTGGTGGGATGGCCGGGCTTTGGGGGATGCTGCTTTTAGGACTTCTCTTGGCAGAAGTGGCAAGAAGGGGAGGTGATAGAGAGCTGAGACTCTGCAGTGGAACAAACTCTATGTGTGTGTGTGTGTGTGTGTGTGTGTGTGTGTGTGTGTTGTGGTGGTTGTGTGCCCACATGGGGTTGTGTGGCTGTATAGATAAAAGTAATTTTCTTCATTAAATGCAATAGTGATGGTTTTTTCCTGCCCCCCACAAACAAACACATCGACACACAGAGAGGAATGTGTGTGTTTGTCGTTAACAAAAATCTATATTGAAACATTTTCTTTTTGCAACATCAAACAGATCCTCAGCCTTCTCCTAATTGAATCCCCACAACTAAAATCCCTGAAAACAGTTGAGAGTGGTTGGGGCTGAGAGTACATGAACATGATTTCATCTTTCCCACCCAAACCCATGCCTGTCTGTCTGCCTGTGCTTCTAGGTCACTGTCTCCTGTCACTGGGGCAGTTTACCCCACAGAGGTCCTGGGTGTGGCAGATTGGCTGCTAGCTGGGTGGGGCTCCCTGTGCCTCTGATGTCACCCTCCTTTATTGGCCTGGGAGGACTTCATCAGAGGCCTGGAAGTGTCTTTCTGCACTCAGAATTAATAATCATGGTAATTAATAGGCTGGGGCAGCAAACTCTGTCCCAAGGTAGAAGGAACAAAGGCCTACATTCCCTTTTTCCACCCCTGGGATGGAGGGGGGCTTTGGAGACCCCTTTTATTGTTAATTGCTAGGCTTACCAATAGTTAGGTTTGGGAGGGGGTTAGTTGAGGTTAAGTGACTAGCTCAGGGTCAGATCACTGACCTGCTTGAATACTCCCCCTTAGCAATAATTTCAGACTTTGGGCCTCAGTTTCCCTTAAATTCAGTTGTGATACTCTTCCCCCCACCACTCTATCTCCTGCCTGTCTCTTCCAAATGCCCACTTGGCTCTTACTCTCACCCTGTCCCACACCATTCAGCCAGGACAGTGTGCAGTGAGGGGGAAGGGTTGCCAAGGGCATAGGTAAGGCAGGCAGGCCTTCCCTAGGGTTATTTTCCCCTATACACCTTGTAACACTCCATCAGTGCCCTCTGCCCTCCAAGGCCCAGTGTTGCTTCTCCTCCTACCCACTGGGGTGGCTTTGCCATTATGAGCTTTGTGACTGTGGGCAGTCCCAGACCTCAGTTTCCTCATCTGTCAAATGAAGAAGGAAAGCTCAGAACACAGAGATCGGTTTGGGGCAGGAAATGACCTCAGAGTTCTGGAATTTTACAACTGAAAGGGACCTGACCCCCACGCAAGCATCCTTTCTATGATATAACCGGATCGGTTGGTTCTCTTCGGGCAGTCTCTGCTTGAGGACCTCCAGGAGGAGATGCTCCCCATCCCCAGGTGGCCCATTATTCTCCGGGGCCTCTCTGCTTGTTAACAAGGCCTTTCCCACCAAGCCCTGCATTGACTGGCTTCTCAACATCCCCCTTCCACAAGCCAGATCCTGGAAGACGGCTCTGTGGCCCACCTGAGCTTGCTCTTCTCCAGGCTGAGCATCCCTGCCCCCAGCTCCGGCCTCCGGGACACAAGCAGGCAGGGGGCTGGGTCCCTGGATTCCGGGGGCAAGGGCAGGATGATGCAATGGGCCCCAGGGTGGCTGCGTCATGATTCTGAGAGCTACCGGGCTTCCCCTCCCTCACTTACCTCCACATCCCAAGCTTTCTCTGCCTCTGTGACCTCAGGTAACCCTTCTCTGGAGAGACCTCCGTGTCCGGGTCCCTTTTTGATTTCCAGAGACACCCCCCCCCCGAGCTTCGAGGCCCTTTGGCCACGCTGGGATGAGCTGTGTCTCCTCAAGATTTGGGCTGTGCTCCTTGTGGGAATACTCTCGCCCCCACCTCCTCCTCTGCAGTGTCTGGGCCCTACTCCCGAGGTGTCTGTGCCAGGCGGGCACTGTGCCATCTGTCTGCTTAGCCTGGTGTCACGGGAAAACCTCCAGCTGCCCAGGTGGGGGGAGCCCCATGGAGAAAACCCCTATGCCCTGTTCCCTGAGCCTACTCATCCCTCCTGTCTCCTTTTCAGCCTCACAAGACATGGCTTCCCCGGCAGCCCCAGCGGCACCAGAGCTCATCTAGATGAGGATACCTGGCTTGGTCCTCTGCCCAGCAGCCAGCCGTGGTGGGTGCAGGAAGCTGCCCGAGCCGTGCCCGCCTCCTTCCAGCTCGCTGCGGCCACCGCCGACCTGAGCAGCGACCCCCGTCCTCGTCCCACCTTGCCCCTGGTTTGGGCGGTGGCTCCGAAGGCCGAGATCACCTTGTTGGGCACTGCCCTCTTCAGCTGCAGGACAGGAAGAGGGGGTGGGTTGATCACCCACAACCCCTCCCCACTCCAAGCCCCAATGAGCTGAGAAGGGGCAGCCAGAAGCCCCTCACACCCTCCCAGCTGGACTCTCTGTCTACATCTCTGACTCTTGTCGGGGCATGGCCAGCAATAGCAGCTCATGCCCAACGCCTGGGGGTGGGCACCTTAATGGGTACCCGGTGCCTCACTATGCCTTCTTCTTCCCTCCCATGCTGGGCGGCCTTTCTCCACCTGGCACCTTGACAAGCATCCAGCACCAGCTTCCTGTCAGTGGGTACAGCACTCCATCACCAGCCAGTAAGTGGGGGATGGAGGGGGGTGGGGAGGCGGCTCGAGAGCACAGGGAACCAGCCTGGTGGCTCATCATCGGGGCTCTGCCAGGACGTGGCCTGTGCTGCCCATTGAATGCCCTGGATAGGGCAGGGTGTCCGCCAGTGGGGAGGGACTAGGAAAGGTGCTTTATAATGGCCTCAGCTGCTGAGGGAGCTAAGGGGTCCCCTGGATGGAGCTCTGGATCTGGCGTCAGGAAAGCCCACGGAAGTCACTTCACTCCCCCTCGGCCTCAGTTTCCTCATCTGTAAAATGGGGCTGCTGTGAGATTCCAGGGAGATAAGATACACAAAGGGCTTCCCACACCTTCGAGCACCCTCTAAATGCTGTTTATTATTTGGCAGCGAGTGCTACTTTGGCACTTCTTTGGGGCTTGCAAGGGTCTCCTCTTAGGGGTGAGATGGGAGCCCCGTTGGGCCGGGGGGGCGCTTGTGCTGCTCTCGGCCCCCCGCTCTCCCCCTCCACCTCGTCACTGAGGAGCTTATAAATAGCTTGGTTGGCAGCAGACAAAGGCCCTGGTAGATAAACAAACCTCTCGACATTTGGCGGGAACGGCATCGTGACCTGGAGAGGCAGCCACATGCCCTCTGGCTCCCGTATCCTTCCCTCAGGGACCCCGGTACCAGGGGCCTTTGTGTGAGGAGGCCTGGGAGTTGTGCCCCCTCCCCCCACGTAGACCCTTGCTGCTGACCCCCTGTTTGAGTGGAGTGTGAAAGGAGGCCGGTGAGAATTGGGGTGAGCTGGAGCTTGGGGGCACTATGGAGGTGGGGAGGAAAGGGCTGCAGGGAAGAGACACCGGCCCCTCCCTCTTTCCTTTTGCCCTTCTCTGGTTTCCCCCCATTTCCCCCTTCCTCTCTCTTTCCCATGAGTCTTGTCCTGGCTGGGTGGGGGTCTCTTCCACCCCTGGCCTGTCTGAAGCCAGGTAGTGGGAGGCGGCAGGAGTTGCTGCCAGCTGGCATAGCTCAGACCAGAGGCCTGCCAGGCCTCTTACTGTAACTCTGGCCCCTAGGGCCGAGCTGGGCACGGTGCCAAGTCAGGAGGAGGAGGGATCTGGGGCCTGACTGGGCGGAGAGAAGAGGGAACAGAGGCTGGGAGATGGATGGACTGACCGGGCAGCTGCTGACCTGGGAAATGTCCTACTCTCCCTCTTCCTTCCATCCTCCAGGCCTTTCCCTGGCCTGCCCAAGATGAACACTGTCCCAGACGCCCACTGTCTCCCATTGGCACCAAAGGGGCACCTGGCCACACTGCCCTCTGCTTCCTGCCCCGGGTTACTGCTCCCTTCTCTGGGTCAGGCCTGTACCCTCCTCCCCAGGGCCAGGGGAGTCTCTCTCATTGTCCCTGGAGCTGACCCTGGAATGGTGCCACCCTACTCCCTCTGGCTGGCTGCCCGCAGAATCTGACCCTCCCTGAGCTCCTTCTCTGTCTCTGTCTCATCCTCCTCCCTGACTTCCCCACCACAGCTAGGGGACTTTCGAGTCTCCTGTACATAGTAGGCATATAATAAATGCTTCTTGTGGCTAGTCTCATGGAAATGGGCAGCTGTCTGCCATTCTGGTGCCTCCTTGCCACTTCGTTCCCTCTCCACCCTGCTATCCAGAGGGACGGGCCCTGCTCAGGAAGGACCATCCCAAAGATGCCCCTCTGACAACTCCCTTTCCAAAGGCCTCCCCATACACCTGGCTCCAGCCCCTTGTCTTGTCTCCTGTATTTTTCACACTCAGTACAGAAGCTGAAAGGCTTGCCTCAGGCCTGAGGCACTGGGCAGAGGGGACTTTTATTTTGCACCTCACCCTCCCCTGCACCCCAGAGGCTTTATCTCTTTATCTGTTGTCAGCCCTGGGTAGTTGAGACCCTTGGAGGTGTGGCTGGGAGGGGGGAGCTGGCCTGATCTCTCCTTAACTTGGCACTGCCCCCATTCCAAGAACTGAAGTTGTAAAGCTTCCCCTTCTTGCCAGGTTGGCACTTCCATTAGCAGGAGGGCCTGTGCCCAAGTGTCTGGGGGGCATGACACCTTTTCCTACAATGGGATGGGCAATAAAGTAGTGGCTCACCCCCTTGGTCTCTGCATAATGGGGGAATGGGGATCTTTGGCTGGCACCAGAGAGGGGCATCCTGCCTAGCTTTTGCTTCCCGTACCCACGACCACTCCCTTGCCAGCCTGGGAACAGGTTTCCTCCTCACCCAGGAATGTTGCAAGCTGCTTCCTCTTTCTTGGTGAGCACTGGGGGAGTTGGCTTCCGGGATCCCCAATCTACTCCCCACCCTGGGAACCATTTCCTCCGGCTGCAGGGGAGGGGGATGAGTGGGAAGAAAGAGGTGTGGGTTCATAATTTCCTGGTAGGCCCCCTCTCTCATACTTGGGCAATACCTTTTCCTGTTAACACCCCCATCCCCCCTCTAATCTTGTTTTTTCCCCCCACGAGCCTCCTTCCCTCTCCCCCTCCCCCTCCCCTGCAGTAAACAATAACATCAAGACCATTTCCAACCTCCCTCCACTCTCCCCTTCCCCCCAACCCCCCAGCTGTGTGCGCCTGTCACACATAGTAAT
>JAJPUD010033455.1:930-11349 GCA_023553655.1 Myrmecobius fasciatus
GGGGGGAAGGGAGAAAGGGGAAAGGAAAGGGGAAAACATAACTTGGGTAAATAAGATGGCAGGAAATAAAGAATTAGTTATTCTATCTGTGAATGTGAATGGGATGAACTCTCCCATAAAGCGGAAGCGGATATCAGACTGGATTAAAAACCAGAATCCCACAATATGTTGTCTACAAGAAACACATCTAAAACATAGTGACACATATAGGATGAAGGTAAAAGGCTGGAGCAGGACCTATTATGCTTCAGGTGAACAAAAAAAAGCAGGGGTAGCAATCCTTATCTCAGATCAAGTAAAAGCCAAGATAGATCTAATCAAAAGAGATAAGGAAGGAAACTATATTTTATTAAAGGGTACCATAGATAATGTAGCAATATCTATACTAAATATATATGCACCAAGTGCAATAGCACACAAATTCCTAGGGGAGAAATTAAGAGAGATGCAAGAAGAAATAGACAGCCAAACTATACTAGTGGGGGATCTCAACCTTGCTCTTTCAGAATTAGATAAATCAAACTACAAAATAAATAAAAAAGAAACTAGGGAGATAAACCAATTGTTAGAAAAGTTAGGTATGATAGATCTATGGAGAAAGTTGAATGGAGACAGTAGAGAGTTTACTTTTTTCTCAGCAGTCCATGGAACCTATACAAAAATTGACCATGTATTAGGGCATAAAAATCTCAAAATCAAATGCAGAAAGGCAGAAATAGTAAATGCATCCTTTTCAGATCATGATGCAATAAAAATCACATGCAATATAAGGCCAGGAGAAAATAAACCAAAAGGTAATTGGAAATTAAATAATCTAATCCTGAAGAATGAATGGGTGAAAGAGCAAATCATAGACACAATCAATAATTTCATCCAGGAGAATGACAATAAGGAGACAACATACCAAAATTTGTGGGATTCGGCCAAAGCGGTTTTAAGGGGCAATTTTATATGTCTAGATGCTTACTTGCATAAAATAGAGAAAGAAAAGATCAATGAATTGGGCTTATTATTAAAAAAACTAGAAAAAGAACAAATTAAAAACCCTCAATTAAATACCAAATTGGAAATTCTAAAAGTAAAAGGAGAAATTAATAAAATCGAAAATAAGAAAACTATTGAGTTAATAAATAAAACTAAGAGTTGGTTCTATGAAAAAACTAACAAAATAGATAAGCCTTTAGTTAATTTGATAAGAAAAAGGAAAGAGGAAAATCAAATTGTTAGTCTCAAGAATGATAAGGGAGAACTTTCCTCCAATGAAGAGGAAATTAAAGCAATAATTAGGAGTTACTTTGCCCAACTTTATGCCAGTAAGTTTGAAAATCTGAATGAAATGGAGGAATATCTACAAAAATATAGATTGCCGAGGTTAACAGAAGAGGATATAAATTATTTAAATAGTCCCATATTAGAAAAAGAAATAGAACAAGCCATTAACCAACTCCCTAAGAAAAAATCTCCAGGGCCAGATGGATTTACATGTGAATTCTACCAAACATTCAAAGAACAATTAATTCCAATACTACACAAACTATTTGAGAAATTAGGGACAGAAGGTATACTGCCAGAATCCTTCTATGAGACCGATATGGTGCTGATAGCTAAACCAGGTAGGGTAAAAACAGAGAAAGAAAACTATAGACCAATTTCCCTAATGAATATTGATGCAAAAATTTTAAATAAGATTTTAGCAATGAGATTACAAAAAGTCATCCCCAGGATAGTACACTATGACCAAGTAGGATTTATACCAGGGATGCAGGGCTGGTTCAATATTAGGAAAACTATCAGCATAATTAATTATATTAATAACCAAATTAACAAAAACCATATGATTATCTCAATAGATGCAGAAAAAGCCTTTGACAAAATCCAACACCCTTTCCTATTAAAAACACTAGAGAGTATAGGAATAAATGGGCTTTTCCTTAAAATGATCAGTAGCATCTATTTAAAACCATCAGCAAGCATCATATGTAATGGAGACAAACTAAAACCATTCCCCATAAGATCAGGAGTGAAACAAGGCTGCCCACTGTCACCATTACTATTTAATATTGTCTTAGAAATGTTAGCTTTAGCAATAAGAGAAGAAAAAGAGATAAAAGGAATCAGAGTAGGTAATGAAGAAACCAAATTATCACTCTTTGCAGATGACATGATGGTATACTTAGAGAACCCTAGAGACTCAACTAAAAAACTACTAGAAACAATTCACAACTTTGGCAAAGTGGCAGGATTCAAAATTAATCCACATAAATCATCAGCATTTTTATATATTACCAACAAAGTTCAGCAGCAGGAGATACAAAAAGAAATTCCATTCCAAATAGCAGATGATAGGATAAAATATTTGGGAATCTATCTGCCAAGGAAAAGTCAGAAACTATACGAACTAAATTACAAAACACTTTCCACACAAATAAAATCAGACCTAATCAATTGGAAAAATATTAAGTGCTCATGGGTAGGCAGAGTGAACATAATAAAAATGACAATACTACCCAAACTAATCTACTTATTTAGTGCCATACCAATCAAACTCCCAAGAAATTATTTTACAGATCTAGAAAAAATAGTAGCAAAGTTCATTTGGAAGAACAAAAGGTCAAGGATTTCAAGGGGATTAATGAAAAAAAAAGGCAGATGAAGGTGGCCTTGCTGTACCAGATCTAAAACTATATTATAAAGCAGCGGTCATCAAAACCATTTGGTACTGGATAAGAAATAGAGCAGTGGATCAGTGGCACAGGATAGGTTATCAGGACAACCTAGGCATTAACCTTAACAATCTAGTGTTCGATAAACCCAAAGAACACAGCTTTTGGGATAAATACTCTCTATTTGGCAAAAACTGCTGGGAAAATTGGAAACTAGTGTGGAAGAAATTAGGGCTTGACCCATACCTAACACCACATACCAAGATAAGATCTAAATGAGTTCATGATCTAGATATAAAGAGGGACTTTGTAAGCAAGTTAGAGGAACGTAATATAGTTTATCTCTCAGACCTGTGGAGGTGGAACAAATTTATGTCCAAAGAAGACTTGGAACTCCTAATTGAACACCAGATGGATAATTTTGACTATATTAAGTTAAAAAGTTTCTGTACAAACAAAACAAATGCAGACAAGATTAGGAGGGAAGCATCTAATTGGGAAACCATCTTTACATTCAATGGTTCTGATAAAGGCCTCATTTCTAAAATATATAGAGAATTGTCTCATATATATAAGAATTCAAGCCACTCTTCAATAGATAAATGGTCAAGGGATATGAACAGACAATTTTCAGATGATGAAATTAAAACCATCTCTAGTCATATGAAAAGTTGCTCCAAATCACTATTGATCAGAGAAATGCAAATTAAGACAACTCTGAGATACCACTACACACCTGTCAGATTGGCTAAAATGACAGGAAAAGATAACGATGAATGTTGGAGGGGATGTGGGAGGGCTGGGACACTAATACATTGTTGGTGGAACTGTGAACGGATCCAACCACTCTGGAGAGCAATTTGGAGCTATGCTCAAAAAGTTGTCAAACTGTGCATACCCTTTGACCCAGCAGTGTTTCTACTGGGCCTATATCCCAAAGAGATCTTAGAGGAGGGAAAGGGACCCACATGTGCAAAAATGTTTGTGGCAGCCCTTTTTGTAGTGGCTAGAAACTGGAAACTGAAGGGATGCCCATCAATTGGAGAGTGGCTGAATGAATTATGGTATATGAATGTTATGGAATATTATTGCTCTGTAAGAAACGACCAGCAGGACGATTTCAGAGAGGCCTGGAGAGACTTGCATGAACTGATGCTGAGTGAAACGAGCAGAACCAGGAGATCATCATGCACAGCAACAACAGTATTACATGATGATCAATTCTGATGGACATGGCTCTCTGCAATAAAGAATTGTCTCAAACCAGTTCCAGTTATTCACTGAAGAAAACCATATAAACCCAGAAAGAGGGACATGAAATATGGGCCACAACGTAACATTTTCATGATCTCTCTTGACATTTGCTTGCATTGTGTTGCCTTTCTCTGATTCTTTTTTTTTCTTGTAGATAGGATTTTTCTTGCATAACTTCTCAAGCATTTCAACATTATTAACATGTAGTGGACTTCCTGCCATCTGTGGGAGGGGAGGGGACTAGGGGTAAAATTTGTATTGGAAAGCTTTGTAAAGATCAAGGTTGGGGAACTACCCATACATATGTTATACAAATAAAAAGCTTAAAATGAAATGAAATAAAATAAAATTTAAAAAAAGAAAGTGCTGAACTCTTATGGAGCTTGCTCTAGCTCAGACTGCTGTGCTGCTGCTTGCCCCCCACAAGGACCTGTGTTCCCCAGTTCTCTCTCCCTGGCATCCTTCGGTCCACTCAGCCACTTTCTGCTGACAAGAGTGGGCTGGAACCATGGCGGCTTCCACCATACTATACCCAGGGAGCCAGTTACAATTCTTGATCCCATGAGTGCCAGAAAGTAGATTGGGTTTGAGACAAAAAAGGCAAAAAACTTCTACCCACAAATCTGTAATCACCTGTTCCTTTGGTTTATGAGAAGATAAGTTTTGTATATTAAAAAAGGGAGCAGTGATGATTATTATTACTGGTCCAGAGCCCCAGTGCCATTGGATTCTTATAGAAGCTCCATTTAAAGATGTAATAGGTAGTGCAGGATGACATAACAGGAAGTTTGCCTTGAAGCATAGACTGAACTGGATTCCAAATAAATCTCAGTAGTCAACAAAAGAAAGAAACAGGAAGGAAATAATAGAGTGTCAAGTCCCTACTCAAGTGGACATAGGTATAAATTCAAATCCTGGTCCTACATTTAAATTTTTGTATAATACAAGAAAACATGGATCTCAATTACCTTTGTTTGCATTGGGGAAGGGGAGGAAAATAGGGTAACTAAGGACACCAGTCCAAAAGACAATGGGGGGGGCCACTCTAGCAAGCCAAAAACCTCTCTCAAAAGCCAAAGGAAGGGACTGCTAGATGGCCCACTGTATATAGACCATCAGTCCTGAAGCCAGGAGGACCTGAGTTCAAAGGTGACCTCAGATATTTTATATTTCATTTAGCTCCAATTGCCTCAGAAAAAAGAAAGAAAAACAAAAACAAAACAAAGAAAGCTTACATCCCTGGGAAAAGCCAACAGGATTCAAGTCTTCCACCAATAGCAAAATGAATCAGTGAGGATTTTAATGACCTATCACATTATGGCCTGTTCTAACTCTCTGCTGTTTCCCCACAGTATTACCAAAGAGAGGACTGAGGTCATTATCCAGGGCACTTCCAGCCTTGTAGCCAATGATTCCACTGCAGTATGGGAGGAATATGAGTTCAAATGTAAGCCTGGGGACCTGAAGAGGAGACCGTGTCTGATCTCTCCATACCACTATCGGCTAGACTGGCTCATGTGGTTTGCTGCTTTCCAGGTAATACATTGCAAGGGAAAATGCCATTATCCTGAAGACAAATCCAGTGATACATAATGGCCCCATTCCTCTCTCTCCCTGCCCCCCTCCCCCCAGAATGAATGAATGGGGGAAAAAAACCATTTATTAAGTACCTACTATGTAGCAGTGTTGGATACAAATACAAAATCAAGATTGCCCCAGGTTTCAGGGACCTTACATTCTCCTGGGGAAAATAAAACTTATCCAGAAGTGGCAAACAAGGGAGGCCTCTTCTGACTTGGGAAGCCAAAAGAATTGATTGATGTGCCCTTTCTAGTAGCAATGACAGTATTGGTTTGGTTATAGTTTCAGAAGTAGAAAAAGAGTAAGGAAGTAGAGTGTGGATATGCTCGAAGAAATGGGGAGGAGGAGAAGTGCATGATCCCAAGACCAATGGTGCAAGGGATAGAGCACTGGGCCCTGGAGTAAGAAAGTCCTGGGTTCATTATGAGACCATGTAGAAGTCAAATAATCTCTGTCTGCTTCAGTTATCTCAGCAATAAAATGGAAATAATTAAAGCACCTACCTCCCAGGTTTGAAGTAGTAGTTTCTGTTTAAAAACAAAAAATAAGGTTTAGCACACTGTCTAGCGCACAGTAAGCACATAATAAATGCTTATTCCCTCCCATTTCTCAAGGTGGATGAGTAGATATAGAGTGCACTGCTTGACATTCTACCAAGACAGTCTAGGCTCAAGGATAATAGTTCCAGATGTGATTAAGGCACCTCCACAATTCCGGAAAAAGGTTTCCAGTGACTCAGTGGTTGGGAAGGTATAAGGTCAAATAGGATGGATGGAGAGAAAATGACCAAGGTGGAAAATTATAAAAGCATAAGCAGGAGGCACAAATCTATGTCCAGATTCTCTTACTTTATCCAGATCTACCATCACCTTAAACTTAGAGACAGCATGGTAGAGCAGAACTGGATTTTGAGTCAAAAAACCTGACTCCAAATCCTGTGTCTACTTCCTGTTATCTGTGTGACTTTAGGAAAGAAACAGGGCTTCTCTTTCTTCATTAGTAAAATGATAAGCCTGGACTAAATGGTCTCTAAGAGCTTTGAAATTCTATGATTCTGTGATCTTCCATGGCAAAGATATCATGATAATAACAGCTAACATTTCTATTATAGTAGAATATGTGGTGGAATACATTTTCTCTAAATTCTGGCATCTCTACTTTAATCTCCTTGTTGAAGTGCATTAATATACACTTCATAGCGCTTTATGCCTCTTTTGTTAATATATAGGAGGTCCAATTATAGTCTGAAAATTTGTCATGGAAAATAATGTCTAGGTGGTCGAATTTTACAAGCTAGGACTAGGTTTAGGTTGGATTAGCCTTTCCATATTTTCTGTTATATGTGCCCAGGGAGTGCTAGGTTGCAATGTCACTGTTTTTACTCCTTTTTTGTTCCACTGCTTTTATACTGTAATAGAATTAACTTAATTAACCCAAGGTAGCTTGTTGTTTTTTGTTTGTTATTTTTTTTAACAATAAAGGACTGCCATGTTGCTGTCTGTTCACTACTTATCTGTTTGAATTTTTACCCATTATGCCACCTTTTCTGGCCATGTGAGCTACAGGAATAATAGCAACTCATACTCATATTTCATTTTAAAATTTACAAATACTTTCCTCATAAAAATCCTCAGAGGTAGTTAGTATAAGAACGATTATTCTGCATTTCAGACATTTGAAACCTAAATTCAGTACAACTAAGTGACCAGGAAGGGCATTGTAGCACATGCTAATAATTTCTGCTACTGGGCAAGAAGAGGCTTGTGGATCACTTGCACTTAGGAATTCTGAGCTACACTAGGGCTAAAGCCAAGGAGGTATCTATATTAAGTCTCACACCAACCCTTATGAGTAAGGGGCTGGGGGGAGGTCATCCAGAATCTAGAAGGGATGAACCTACAAGCTTCTTTATCATCAGGAAGTGGGATGGGGCTTATGAATGGCTGTTGAACTTCTAGTGTGAGTGGGAGGAAGAGAAAGAAATAGTGTTGCTATACTGTTAGTAAATACCAAAGCCCAGAGTACCCAACACCAAAGTTTGAACCAATCTTCTGATTTAGTTTAGTGCTTTTTGCCCCAAGGATAATGACAGATTCAAGAATGCATATGACCCATACGTGAAACCTGAGCAAACTCTGTATGTGCACTTGCTTTGGGGGATGTATAGTCTGATTCAGTTAATCTGTTTCATGGGATTTGTATGCAAAAAACTTTTCTGTCTGAAAGTAAATTTAATATAGAGACTTGAACATTAACATACTTTGCCTCGATTGACAATGGAACAGAATCAAATGCTATAATAAGATTGTTCACTGACCCTACCTCCTCTAAAGACACATCATAAACTTGTGGGATACTACAAACATGGTCCTCAAATTTATTTATTTATTTATTTATTTTTAAACTTTTTTTAATTTTATTTGCATAACATATGTGTGGGTAATTCTTCAACAATAACCCTTACATACATTTCTGTTACAAATTTTTCCCCCCAGCTCCACACCCCTCCCCTAGATGGCAGGATATCCACCACATGTTAATTATGTTAATATATTGGCAAATCGAATATATGTATACATATTTCCAAACTTATCATTGTTGTGCAAGAAAAATCTTATCTACACAAACGATATATCAGATAAAGGAAACACAATGTAAGCAAACATCAGTCAAGGAGTATGAGAATGTTATGTTGTGGTCCACATTTCACATCCCTCTCTCTGGGTGTATATGGCTTTCTTCGGTGAACAATTGGAACTGGTTTCAAACATTTCATTGTTGAAGAGAGCCATGTCCATCAGAATTGATCGTCATATAGTACTGTTGTTGCCGTGTATAATGATCTCCTGGTTCTGCTCATTTCACTCAGCATCAGTTCATGTAAGTCTCTCCAGGCCTCTCTGAAATCATCTTGCTGGTCATTTCTTACAGAACAATAATATTCCATAATATTCATATACCATAATTTATTCAGCCATTCTCCAATTGAAGGGCATCTATTCAATTTCCAGTTTCTAGTCACTACAAAAAGGGCTGCCACAAACATTCTTGCACATGTGGGGCCCTTTCCTTCCTTTATGATTTCTTTGGGATATAAGCCCAATAGAAATGCTGCTGGGTCAAAGGGTATGCACAGTTTGATAACTTTTTGAGCATAGCTCCAAATTGTTCTCCAGAATGGCTGTATCTGTTCACAGCTCCACCAACAATGCATCAGTGTCCCAGCCCTCCCACATCCCCTCCAACATTCATCATTATCTTTTCCTGTCATTTTAGCCAATCTGACAGGTGTGAAGTGGTACCTCAGGGTTGTCTTGATTTGCATTTCTCTGATCAATAGTGATTTGGAGCACCTTTTCATATGACTATAAATAGTTTTAATTTCATCCTCTGAAAATTGTCTGTTCATATCCTTTGACCATTTATTGATTGGAGAATGGCTTGAATTTTTATAAATATGAGACAATTCTCTATATATTTTAGAGATGAGACCTTTATCAGAACCCTTAGATGTAAAGATGATTTCCCAATTTATTGCTTCCCTCCTAATCTTGACTGCATTGATTTTGTTTGTACAAAAACTTTTTAACTTAATATAGTCAAAGCTATCTATCTGGTTTTCAATTAAGAGTTCCAATTCTTCTTTGAACATAAATGTATTCCATCTCCATAGGTCTGAGAGGTAAACTATATTACATTCCTCTAATTTACTTATAGTATCACTCTTTATATCCAGATCATGAACCCATTTAGATCTTATCTTGGTATGTGGTGTTAGATGTGGGTCAAGCCCTAATTTCTTCCACACTAGTTTCCAGTTTTCCCAGCAGTTTTTGTCAAATAGTGAATACTTATCCCAAAAGCTGGGGTCTTTGGGTTTATCAAAGACTAAATTGCTATAGTTATTGCCTAGTTTGTCTTGTGATTCTATCCTATGACACTGATCGACTACTCTATTTCTTAGCCAGTACCAAATGGTTTTGATGACCGCTGCTTTGTAATATAGTTTTAGATCTGGTACAGCAAGTCCACCTTCATCTGCCTTTTTTTTTCATTAATCCCCTTGAAATTCTTGACCTTTTGTTTTTCCAAATGAACTTTGCTACCATTTTTTCTAGATCTGTAAGATAATTTCTTGGGAGTTTGATTGGTATGGCACTAAATAAGTAAATTAGTTTGGGTAATATTGTCATTTTTATTATATTCGCTCGGCCTACCCATGAGCATATTAATTTTTTCCAGTTGACTAGGTCTGATTTTATTTGTGTGGAAAGTGTTTTGTAGTTTAGTTCATATAGTTCCTGACTATCCCTTGGCAGATAAATTCCCACATATTTTATACTATCAACAGTTATTTTGAATGGAATTTCTTTTTGTATCTCTTGCTGCTGAACTTTATTGGTAATATATAAAAATGCTGATGATTTATGTGGATTAATTTTGTATCCTGCAACTTTGCTAAAGTTGGGAATTGTTTCT
This sequence comes from Myrmecobius fasciatus, assembly GCA_023553655.1. Classification (NCBI taxonomy): domain Eukaryota; kingdom Metazoa; phylum Chordata; class Mammalia; order Dasyuromorphia; family Myrmecobiidae; genus Myrmecobius; species Myrmecobius fasciatus. Next base: position 10,908 of record JAJPUD010033455.1, read on the forward strand.
AGTAGTTTTTTAGTTGAATCTTTAGGGTTCTCTACGTATATCATCATGTCATCTGCAAAGAGTGATAATTTGCTTTCCTCATTACCTACTCTAATTCCTTTAATCTCTTTTTCTTCTCTTACTGCCAAAGCTAACATTTCTGAGACAATATTAAATAATAATGGTGACAGTGGGAAGCCTTGTTTCACTCCTGATCTTATTGGGAATGGTTCTAGTTTGACTCCATTACATATGATGCTTGCTGAAGGTTTTAAGTAGATACTACTAATCATTTTAAGGAAAAGCCCATTTATTCCTATACTGTCTAGTGTTTTTAATAGGAATGGGTGTTGGATTTTATCAAAGGCTTTTTCTGCATCTATTGAGATAATCATATGGTTTTTATTAATTTGGTTATTAATATAATTGATTATGCTAATAGTTTTCCTAATATTGAACCAGC
>JAJPUD010033456.1:0-11349 GCA_023553655.1 Myrmecobius fasciatus
ATCATATCTATATGGACAAAAATATCTGAAAACGGAAACCCAATGCAACATCAATAAAGAGCATGAAAATGTTATGTTGTGGTCCACATTTCATATCCCTCTGTGTGTGTGTGTATGGCTTTCTTTACTGAACAATTGGAAGTGGTTTGAAACATTTCCTTTTTGAAGAGAGCCATGTCCAGCAGAATTGATCATCTTATAGTATTGTTGTTGCCGTGTATTATGATCTCTTGGTTCTGCTCATTTCACTCAGCATCAGTTCATGCAAGTCTCTTCAGGCCTCTCTGAAATCCATAGATGACATTTTCTATCCACAATTTATTGGGATTTTCTCAGATCACTGAACCATAGGGAAGAACCAAGTCTTTCATAGTTGATTATTCCACAGGCTTATTACTGTGTTTAATGTATTCCTGGTTCTAAATGTTTTGCTTAGCATTGGTTCAGGTAAAATTTTCCAGGCTTTTCTAAAATCAGCTTGTGCATATTTTTTATAGAACAAGAATAATTCATTATTTTCATATAACACAAATTTTTGCAGTCATTCCCCAACTGATGGACATCTACTCATTTTCCAATTCTTTGTTACCACAAAAAAGCTACTACAAACATTTGTGTGCATGTAGGTCTTTTTCCCTCCCTTAGTATTTCCTTGGGATACAGACCCAGTAGTAATACTGCTGGATCAAAGGGTATATTTCCACTTTGCTCTCCATAATGGTTGGATCATTTCACAACTCCACTGAAAATGTATTAGTGTCTCAGATTTCCCACATCCCCTCCAACATTTATCACGAACTTTTCCTGATGTATTGCCACTTTGAGGGGTATAAGATGGTATATCAGAGGTATTTTAATTTGCATTTCTCTAATCAATGTGTCCTAGTGTGTTTTTTATGTTACTCCCTATGGCTTTAATTTCATCATGTGAAAATTATCCATATATGTTGACCATTTGCAAATTTATCAATTGGGGAAATAATACACTTTAACAAAATGTTCAATATCAAAGGAACTATCATTATAATTGACCACATTAATAACAAAGCCAAGTTAAATTATCTCAATAGATACAGATTTGTTTTTGATAAATACACTAAAAAGCATGGGAATAAATTAAACTTTCCCATAAAGCAAAAAGTTTTATCTATCTATAATCATCAGGAAACATTATTTGAAATAAAGATAAGCTAGAAGTCTTATCAGTCAAATATTGGTTGAAGAAAGAATCCCAATTATCACCACAATTTTTTAACAAATGTTAGTTATATATAATTTGATTTTTCTTTGATAATAATGGAAAAGAAATTAGAGTTGGAAGGGATACCATACTGAAAAAGAAAAAGGGGGGGAGGAGGCAAAATAAAGTAAAAATAAAGGAGATAAAATAAGGCAAAATCTCATAAAGGGACATAGAAGATCTAATATAATTGAGGGAAAGAAGGGAGGGCGATGAGTATTGTGTAAACCTTACTCTCATTAGATTGGACTCTAGGAGAGTATATCAGACACATTTGGCTTCAAAGAAAGCACTGACCCTCCTTGTGGGAAGGTAGGAGGGAGGCGAGAAAAGGAAAGGTATAAACTAATAGAAGGATTAGGGGAAAGGTATAAAGGGGAGGGAGGGACCCTAAAGGGAGGAGGATTATTGGTGGGAGGTGGTCATCAAGAGCAAATTACTGGGGAGGGGGGAAGGGAGAGAGGGGAAAGGGAAGAGAAAATCATAACTCTGGGTAAATAAGACGGCAGGGAATACAGATATAGTTATTTTAACTGTGAATGTGAATGGGATGAACTCTCCCATAAAACAAGAGCGGGTAGCGGACTGGATTAAAAGCCAAAATCCTACAATATGTTGTTTACAAGAAACACATCTAAAGCATAGAGATACATACAGAGTGAAGGTAAGGGGCTGGAGCAGAATCTTCTATGCTTCAGGTGAACAAAGAAAGGCAGGGGTAGCAATCCTTATCTCTGATCAAGTAAAAACAAAAATAGATCTAATTAAAAGAGATAAGGAAGGAAACTATATTTTACTAAAGGGTACCATAGAAAATGAAGCAGTATCAATACTAAACATATATGCACCAAGTGGTATAGCATCCAAATTCCTAGAGGAGAAACTAACAGAGATGCAAGGAGAAATAGACAGTAATACTATACTAGTGGGGGATCTCAACCTTGCTCTCTCAGAATTAGATAAATCAAATCACAAAATCAATAAAAAAGAAGTTAGGGAGGTAAACAAAAAATGCTACTCTTTATATTCTAAATGCCACATAAACATCAACTAACTGGCTCATCTATATTGATCAATGACATTTCTTCATCAATTCCATATACCAGTAAAGTCACAGGGCCAGGATATAAATTGGGAATGATACCAAACCACCCTAACACATGTGGCTTGAATGAGTTTTTCATCAAAGTGCTTCAATAGACTATCAATTTTATACTGTATCATTCTATGTTATTTAAGTTTATATCATTCCATAAATTCTTCATAGAATATACAGCCATCATGTTGGAAGTCCAACTTTAGTGCATTTAATACTTTGTAGAGACCAGTGTAAGACTCAAGCCATATAGTCTTCAATTTTGCTATACCATCAATTCATCTTTTTTCCCCAATATTATACATTGTATGTCACTCCTTGTGTAGAAATAATTGTTAATTATATGCCATAGCTTTATATCCAACTCTCTTTTAGTTGCCTAGAATTTTTATTCCTTTGTAATGATGTTGTTAGATGATCCATAGTCCTGTAGCATAACGACAACAACAAAAGATATAGCAACTTGAAGTCATAGAAAGCTCCATTTTATTTCCCAGATGCAATTCAGATTACTCTCCTCTGAGTTAGTTTTAAACCCAACTTACTGTCCATCTTTAAAAATCTGTCCAACACTGATGCATTGTTGGTGGAGCTGTGAACAGATACAACCATTCTGGAGAGCAATTTGGAAATATGCTCAAAAAGTTATCAAACTGTGCATACCTTTTGACCCAGCAGCATTTCTATTGGGCTTATATCCCAAAAGAAATCATAAAGGAAGGAATGTGCAAAAATGTTTGTGGCAGCCCTTTTTGTAGTGGCTAGAAACTGGAAACTGAATAGATGCCCTTCAATTGGAGAATGGCTGAATAAATTATGGTGTATGAATATTATGGAATATTATTGTTCTGTAAGAAATGACCAGCAGGAAGATTTCAGAGAGCCCTGGAGAGACTTGCATGAACTGATGCTGAGTGAAATGAGCAGAACCAGGAGATCATTATACACTGCAACAACAATACTATATGATGATCAATTCTGATGGACATGGCTCCCTTCAACAATGAAATGTTTCAAACCACTTCCAATTGTTCACTGAAGAAAGCCTTATACACCCAGAGAGAGGGATGTAAAATGTGGACCACAACATAATATTCTCATACTCTTGATTGATGTTTGCTTACATTGTGTTTCCTTTATCTGATATGTCTTTTGTGTAGCTATGATTTTTCTTGCACAACAATGATAAGTTTGGAAATATGTACACATATATTTGATTTGCCAAGTATTTTAACATAATTAACATGTAGTGGATATCCTGCCATCTAGGGGAGGGGTGGGGAGTTGGGGGGAAAATCTGTAACAGAAAACTATGTAAGGGTTAATGTTGAAAAATTACCCATACGTATGTTTTGCAAATAAAATAAAATTTTAAAAAAAGAGAAAAAAAGATAAAAATAAAAAATAAAAAAAAAACAAATGTTACTTATAGCAATAAGGAAAGAAAAGAAACTCAAATGATTATAATATGTAAGAAGGAAATAAAATAATCACTCTTTGCAGATGATATGATGGTATACTTAAATAATATTAGATAAATTAACTAATAAGTGAGAAGAAATCATTAGCATCGGGTCAAATAGAAAATACTGATAGCAGGAGAAAGAAATAATTCAAATATCAAGTAGGTACATCCATCAGCTTTCACAGTAAAAGATCAGAAGACCTGCATTACAATATTCCACAAGGCAAAGGAGTTTAGACCAAGAATTAAATTCCCAGAAAATCTGAACATTATATTTCAGGGAGAAAGATTGACATTCAATTTAATAGAGTATTTTCAATCACTTTTAATGAAAAGACCAGAGCTGAACAGAAAAATTGATCTTCAAATACAAGACTCAAGAGAAGCATAACAAGACCAACAGGAAAGAAAAAACAAAACAGTTATTTAAATATTAAATTGCTTACATCCTGACATGGGAAGATGATACTTGTAAATCTTGAGAACTACACCTTTTTTTGTAGCGCATGTAATATTTTACTTTCTTATATAAAGCTTTCTATTTTTAAAACACATGAATAGATAGTTTTCAATATTCATCCTTGCAAAACCTTGTGTTCCAAATTTTTTTCCTTTCTTCTATCCACTTCCTCTCCTAGACAAGAAGTTACCCAAAATATGTTAAACATATACAATTCTTCTATATATATTTCCACATTTATGATGCTGCATGAGAAAAATCAGATCAAAAAGGAAACAAATGAGAAAAAAAATGCAATCAAACAACAAAAAACTGAAATTACTATGTTGTTATCCAAACTCAATCCCCAAAGTCCTATCTCTGAAAGCAGATGGTTCTCTTCATCAAAAGAACATTGGAACTGATTGACCTGAATCATATCATTTATAAAAAACTTGGGATCATCAGAATTGATCATCATGTAATCATAAAATATATAGAGAATTGTTCATATTTATAAATATTCAAGCCACTCTCCGATAGATAAATGGTCAAAAGATATGAACAATTTTCAGATGATGAAATTCAAACCATTCCTAATCATATGAAAAGGTGCACCAAATCACTATTGATCAGAGAAATGCAAATTAAGACAACTCTGAGGTACCACAACACACCTGTCACTTTGGTTAAAATGACAGGAAAAGATAATGACAAATGTTGGAGGGGATGTGGGAAAACTGGGACACTGATACATTGTTGGTGGAACTGTGAATGGATGCAACCATTCTGGAAAGCAATTTGGAACTATGCTCAAAAAGCTAGGGCTGTGCATGCCCTTTGACCCAGCAGTGTTTCTATTGGGCTTTCATCCCAAAGAGATCTTAGAGGAAGGAAAGGGCAGATGTGCAAGAATATTGGTGACAGCCCTTTTTGTAGTGGCTACAAACTGGAAATTGAAAGGATGCCCATCAATTGGAGAATGGCGGAATAAATTATGGTATATGAATGTTATGGAATATTATTGTTCTATAAGAAACAACCAGCAGGATGTTTCAGATAGGCCTGGAGAGACTTGCATTAGCTGATCCTGAGTGAAATGAGCAGAACCAGGAGATCATTATACATGGCAACAAGACTATATGCTGATCAATGCTGATGGACATGGCTCTCTTCAACAAGGAAGTGTTTCAAACCAGTTCCAATTGTTCAGTGAAGAAAGCCATATACACCCAGAGAGAGGGATATGAAATATGGACCACCACATAATATTTTCATGCTCTCTATCGATGTTTGCTTGCATTGGGTTTCCTTTTGCAGATTTTTTTTTCTTGTAGAAACGATTTTTCTTGCACAGCAAGAAAAGAGTGTAAATACGTTTACATATATTTGACTTGTCAAGTACTTTAACATAATTATCATGTAGTGGACTTCCTGCCATCTTGGGGAAGGGAGTGTACTGGGGGGGTGGGATTTATAACAGAGAGCTTTGTGAGGGTCAATTGGTGAAGTACTACCCATACATATATTTTGCAAAAAAAAAGTTTTAATAAAAATTTAAAAAGAAATAAAGCACTTTGAATTTCCTATGGAACAAAAACTATTTTCTTTATTTCATATCATATTTATAAGAAAGGTTAGTCATCAAATTTATTTTGAAGAAAAAGGTAGTTAGCTCCCTCTGAACCATGGAAATAGTGGCAAAAGGAAAAAAAAACCTTTAGTTTGCATTTGTTTCATTATTTTTCTTTTTTTCATCATTGATAATAGATATTCCTAAAATAATATGATTTCACACATGAAAGGATATATTACTTTTTTTTTCAAAAGACAGGATGTTCATAGCTCATTAATTGAAATGGGATGGACAAGATCAAATATCTGGTAAAATCCCTAGGAATCTCTAGGTAACTTAAATCTCTATTTCTTACAATATGTTTTTCATTATTACTATCTCTTTCCAACAAATAATTTTTCATATAATGTGCTAGTATAGTAATCTTTTTTGTTTTGTTTTGTTTTACTTTTTTATTGTCTCTGCTTTTCCTTTAACGCTCTACCCTTCTCTTTTATCTATGTTTTTTCTTAATATCATATGGACACTAGTCAAGTCAATGGACTATCCATTGATCATCCCTATTTGCTTTCACTATTTGATTTCTTTTTATGATTTCTTTTATAATTAATCATATCCAACTTGTTGCTATCCTCTACCATAGCATAATTATCATGTGTAATAAATTGGAACTTCATCACAGAAACCATGAATTACTTTCTCAGTGTTTTTTTTTTCCCTTTAAGTAGAATATGTGGGGTGAGATCCTGGGGTTTTAATTTAATTGTGTTGTGAACTCCTGGGAAATAAATTCTACATGACAATAAAAGAAGAGCAAATTCTATGCAGTTTAGAGTCTTAGAGATTTTCTTGTAACCCTGAGAAGTTTAATAACTTTCTTAAAGTCACACAGACAGTATGTTTAAATAAGTTTCAACTTAAACATTTTTAGAAATTTTCATATCAAAATTTTTCTGGAGCACTTAGAGGTTAAATATCTTACACAAAATCACTCAGTTATAATAGAATTGGAAGTTGAACAAAAATCTTAACCAGCTTAACCAGCTTAACCAGCTATCCATTCACTCCTTATCATTCCTCTGAAAAACCACTCCTTCCCAAACTTCCTTATTACCATTGAGGGAAGCATCCTCCTCATAGTCATCTAAGTTTGCAATCAACTGTAATCTTTTACTTCTCACTATTATCTTTCCTAAGCAATCTGTTCCCAATATCTGTTGTTGATATCATTTTTTTTTCAATGTCTCTTCAAAACTTCAAGAATTATCTCCCTCCTCAATTCTGACTTTTGGTTTTCCTGGATTCTTTCAAGTCTCAAATACAGCTACCTCTAACTGATTAGGGTACCCTGAGGGGATCATATCTCTCCTCTCCCATGATTATTCCAGGCCACCACTGGGTTCTAGTCTATTTTCATCTGTTAGCAGTCTGTAACTAGGTCCCACTTCCATTTAATTATTTAATATTAGTGGTTTTTATAGAATTTTATTTATTTCAGAGATAAAGCATCAACACAGCATAGCTATTTCAAACCAATTTCTCAATGGTATATTCTTTATACAACACCTTGATCTTTGAGGAAAGTATGCTCAAGTCAAGGCTCAGATGCTATAAAGCATTAATTCCACCAAACTACCATCTAAAGGAGACACTGCAAGTGGATGTTACAGCTGAGCTGGCGTCCTGAAAATAATGCTGAAGGTCAACCCTAATTCCTTGGGTAACAAATTCTATACATAGGTAAACTGAGTCACTGGAATAATAATACTCTGAGGAAGACCACTGCCTTCATACCTGGGATGCATTAGTGACTTATTGGCTATAAATGCAGAAATTAAAAAGTAAGAATGATAAGACCCTTTGGATCTTTTCTATTCATTGTAACTCCTTTTACTGCTTATTCTTAATATAAAAAATTTCTGAGCTCCCCCAAAATCACTAAAATCCAAAATGACTAAGGCTGATATACCATTTTAAAATGCCTTAACAGTCAGAGCCTCCTCTTCACCATGTTGTTTATTGATTAAATTGAGTTATAAAGTGTCTCTGCATTCTCTCATGTGTTTCCAAAGTACTTCCATTCCACTTCTTCATGAGTGTGTGGGAAACAATATCCCTAGCTAGCTTCCTTGATATGAAGAACCACCAGCTGAGGCATTCTGTACTTGTGCCAGACTCTCTTTCAGAAAAATATAAGGTGAATTTTGCTTTAAAAAAATCCAATTTGTTGATTATCCAATGTTTTCTGAATACTTCCATATTAGATCACAGACACACTCACAATTAGAGTATAGCAAACTATCTCTATATATTTGATTTAATCCATCTGCTTTCTCATCTTTGTTCTCAGAGCCTTTTCCAATTCTTCAATAAGCAACTCTGAAAATGTTTTTTAAGTGTGATGATGCCAATGTTCTTGAAGAAAAAAATAATTAAAATAAATTTTGGGCATATTTTCAATTATTTTGGAAGGGTAAAGAGAATTATTTTCTGTTTATTTATAGAATTTTTAGGCCACTTAGCAAATATGTGGTGCTTGATTGATCTTAGTGCCAATAAAAAGTTGCAAGATTTTTTTTTCTGGAAAAGAAAAGAAGCTTAGTCAGTAATTCAATCTCCCCTGAAATAGATATTATTTTATGAACTTCATTAAAATTATATTAGAGAAGCATGACTCCATCTCCATTAGATTATTGACACCAAAACAGGAATACTGTACTCAAAAAGTTATTCAAATATAGGTTGAGGTTACTGTAAGATGGTTAATACAAAGAGCTACTGTGCAAAAATAATCTACATATAAAACCAAAAGGGAAAGTATAAATGGATTGAGTAAAACTTCTTGGAGTTCATGAACATATAACTTTGTAACATTTAGGCTAATTTTCATTCTCTTACACATATCCTGTGTCTCAGGGGCGGACCCAAGATGGTGAACTGCAGACATCGTCCTCTGTGAGCTCCTGAGACCTTCCCTCAAACCCAGACAAATTGAGTCTCTGAACTGGTTTTGGAGTGAGGGCGCCACCAAACACTTGGACTACAATGCACTTCTATCAAATATCTACTTTGAAAGAACTTCTAAGGTCAGTTTTAGACGGGCAGGGGATCGAGCAGCTCCCGGCGCTCAGATGCCAGTGTACAGCTGGGGAGCAAGTCCGGGGCTGGGACGGACCAGAGCATTTTAGGCTGCCAGGAAGTCCCTGGGAGACACTTGGGCCACTTTGCTCTGCTTGCAGGCAGGTGCTTTGGCAGGTCTACCTTTAATAAAGTGTGGATTGAGAGCAGCTGAAAACATGGTCCTAATGTGGATCTAGCCAGCTCAGCCCCAGACCAAAAGTCAACTCAGCAAATTGCCCCAGGGCAAATTGAAATCCCTGCTGCTGCTGCTGCAGAATTCCCTGCTGGTGACTGATACCTCTGCTGAAAATCATGAGCAAGAAAAAGAGAGCTCTCACATAAGACAGCTTTTACGGAGAGAAACTACAGAAGTCCCCTGATCCTGAGATTCTGAAAACAAATCCAGATAAAGACACAGGGGTGGACTTAAGTGGGTCTCCCTTTCAGAAGGCTTACCTGGAAGATTGCATAAAGAATCTCAAAAGAGAGCTAGAAGAAGATTGGGGAAATAAATTGACAGCAGTGCAAGAAGGAAATATAGCCCTTCAACAGAGATGTGAAAAACTGGAAAATAAGTCTGGTGAATTGTAAAAAGACAACAATTCACTGAAAAACAAAATTAGTGAATTGGAAAAAGACAACAATTCACTGAAAAACAAAATTAGTGAATTAGAAAAAGACAAAAATTCACTGAAAAACAAAATTAGTGAATTGGAAAAAGACAACAATTCACTGAAAGACAAAATTGGTGAATTGGAAAACGTTACCAAATCACAAGAAAATAAAAATAGTGAATTGGTGAAAGACAGCAATTCACTGAAAAATAAAATTAGTGAATTGGAAAAAGACAACAATTCACTGAAAAATAAAATTGTCAAAATGGAAAAAAGAATGCAATGAACCAAAAAAATGCAATTGGCCAGTTACAAAAGGAGCTAAAAAAGATAGCTGAAGGAAATAATACCTTAAAAATTAAAATTGAACAAATTGAAATGAATGACTCAATAAGACTTCAAGAATCAAACAAAAACAAAAAAAATGAAAAAATAGAAGAAAATATGAAATATCTCCTAGGAAAAAAAACTGACTTGGAAAATAGATCCAGGAGAGACAATCTAAGGATTATTGGACTCCCTGAAAGTCACGATGAAAAAAAAGAACCTTGATGGTATCTTCCAGGAAATCATGAAAGAGAATTGCCCTGATGTTTTAGAATCAGAAGGCAAAGTTGGCATTGAAAGAATTCAACGATCACCTCCTGAAAGAGACCCCAAAATTAAAACCCCAAGGTATATTGTGACCAAATTTCAGGACTATCGCACCAAGGAAAAGATATTACAAGCTGCTAGAAAAAACAGTTCAAATACCAAGGAAATGTCATTAGAATTAAACAGGATCTGTCAGTTTCCACATTGAAGGACTGAAGGGCCTGGAATCAGATATTCCGAAAGGCAAAAGAACTTGGATTACAGGCAAGAATAAGCTATTCAGCTAGAATGAGCATCATTTTCCAGGGAAGAAGATGGTCATTCAATGATACAGGAGAATTTCACCTATTTCTAATGAAAAGACCAAATCTAGACTGGGGGCAAAGCCAAGATGGCGGAGTGAAAACGTGACTCTGCATGTCCTTCAATCTTCTCTCAAATCAACAATAAAATAAGCCTCTGAACTGATCTTCAAGTCAACGAATTTAGAAATACTTGGATATTGCTTGCTGATACCTCTGAAGAACTTCACATCAAGTTTGTCTATCTCAGACAGAGGGATAAAGAGTGGTGTAGGCCGGAAGTGAGGGTGGGATTCAGCTCAGCTCATTTTGGCAAAAACTCCAAACTCCAAACTCCAAACACTTGGAGTTTATCTGACGCACTCAGGACACTCTGCTCAGATTGGGGGCAGGTGTTCTGGCAGACTTGCCTTGTTTAAGGAGTAATTCAGACTTAGTCCTAGCCCCCACAGCCCAGCACCTTAAATTAATTCGCCAAATTGCCCCAGGGCAAAGAGCTTTAGCCCCTATTTTTCCAAACTTTAAAGAGATATACATGCTGTTTAAAAAAAATGAAGAAGCAAAAGACAGCTCTCACCATAGACAGCTTTTATCAAGACAGAGAAGGGCTGACCCCAGATTCTGAGGTTCCTTTAGACAAAACTTCAGAGGATGTTATTATGGACCATCACTGGTCCCCTTTTCAAAGGGCATTTTTGGAAGATTGCATACAGAATCTCAAAAGAGGGTTGGAGGATAAATGGGAAACTAAGCTGAAATCAGTTCAAGAAGGATATGATGCCCTGCAAAAGAGATATGAAAAAGACACCAATTTATTGAAAAAATAAAATTGGTGAAGTGGAAAAAGAGTGCAATGAACAAAAAATTCAATTGGCCAGTTACAAAAGTAGCTTAAAAAGGTAA
>JAJPUD010033457.1:0-11348 GCA_023553655.1 Myrmecobius fasciatus
CGGCCGCACGGCGCCGGGGATGCGGCCCCGCCGGGCCCGACTGTAGCGGCCGGACATGGAGGTGGTGGACGAGACGGAGGCGCTGCAGCGGTTTTTCGAAGGTGAGAGCGGCTGAGCCGGACCTGGCCTTGACCTTCCCTCTCCCCGCCCCCCGCCCAGGGGCCCCCTCCGGGGGGGACAGGACCGCCGGTCCCAGGCTCCCCCAGTTCTAGCTCCGCGTCTGCCCCGGCCCCTTTCCCTCTGAGCCCCCGGCCTGTCCACCCCTCCCACCTCGTCGGAATCCGGGCCTGGGGGGGGCACCCCGCTCGCTGGCTCCCCTCATCCCCACGTGTCCTCCCCTGCCTCGCCGGGGGGCCCCCCAGCCCCCCACTCACCACATTGGTCAGCGGGCAAGGGCCGCCAGGCGCCAGAAATCCAGTCCCAAAGACTGACTCGTCCCCTCCTCGGCCCATCAGCATCCCTTGATCAGCTCGGTCAGGCCCCCCTCACTCTGCTCCCCCTCCCCATGCCTTCCCTCGACCGATGCCGTCTATCCTGTATCCCCCAGCCCCCCCCCCCCAGGACCCAGGGGTCCTCTCTCTGAGCTCCCTGAGGCTAGGATGTGCTCAGGAAGGTGGATGGGGGTCCTGACCTCAACCCCGACCTGGGGGGACCCGACCTGGAGAGACCCTAGCCTCAACCCCAACTTGGGGGGACCCTAGCCTCAGCCCCAATCTGGGATGCCTGGGCCATCACTGTAGGTTCCCGGTTCTCCCCATCCTCTTAGGGTCCCCTTGGGAGCAGTCAGTGGGCAGACTGAAATCTTGTTTCCCCTCCTGGTGTCAAATATGCATACTTCTGGTGCTCCCCTTTTGGGGAGCCCCCACCCCCAACAGTGTCAGTGCCTCAGCCCTCACCTGCCTAAGAGCCTGGGACTCTTGGGTTCAGTCCCAGCTTTCCCTGCCCCCCCTCCGAAGCAAGATGCAGGGGTGAAATGGGGAATGGGCTCCTCTTCCCTGCACCCCCTTTCCTCCCAGTTTTCCTGCCTGTCTTAGCCCAAATCTCAGGAGATCACTCGCCTTTCTATACTATCCTCTCCATCCCAGGAGAGCGCCTGCTTGTTCCCCCAACCTATGTGTGTGTGTGGGGGGGGAGTACAAGCTAATCCAGGGGCCCCCCATCCAGGCCAGAGCCCAAGAATCTAGCCTAGAAGCTCCCATCTCCCTGCTCCTGGGGGGACCTTTGTGGGAGGAGAGCTCCCCAGTCCAGGAGAAAGAAGGTCCAGGAGCCCAGCTGGGCCCTTCAGCACCCCCTCCCATGAGGCTTTGCCTTCCCCCCTAATTTGGGGGTCCCCAATTGTGGCTGCAGCATGGGGGAGGGGAGATTATAGGGGCATTCCCTGTTGAAGGAGTCAGTTGGGGGGGGGAATGTGTTCCCTTGTCCCCTTCAAGTCCCCCGTGCCCTGGAGTCCGGGCCCCCGGCCAGAGGCTGCGTTCCCCTCATGTGCTCTCTTCTCCCTGCCTGAGGACAGGATGTCCCCTCACAGGCCATCTGGGGAGAAGGGAGGGAGCACTAGCCGGCCTGTAACTCTCCCTGCCAGCCTCTCAGCCAGAGTTGTGCTGGGGATGGAAGTCCCACGGGATCCCCCTTATTTTGGGGGCCAGAGAGGTAGATGTGGTCCCTCTCGGTCTGGGGAGATGCTCCCCATTATTTTGGAAGCCAGGCAAAGCTGGGAATTCCCTCCCCTTGTTCCTGAGGATGACCAGGAGGGAGAATGAAAGCCCTGTAGGTTCTGACTCTGGGGGAGCCATGGAGGGATAATGGGGGTCCCTTCCTTGGGGGGGGGACCAGGGAGGCAGAGAGGAAGGCCCGGAAGGGCAGAGCTGGGCTGGGCTGTGAGAGGGCAGAGTGGGTCTCCCTATATAGGAGGGCCTGTCTGTCTCCCTCCCCTCCAGAAACCCAAAGCTTCCTCCTGGGCAGCCTTGGGGGTGGGGTGAGGGTGGGGGGGCAGCCCGTGCTGACGCCATGGCTTAGCCATGCAGCCCTCATCCCGGGAGATAAGAGGCTGCTCAAGAATGTTTGTGGGGAGAGGGGGCCCTGCCCACCGGCTCGGGGGTTTTGAGATGGGGGAGGGGCACTGACAGCCTGTCTGCCCATCCCTTTGTGTGGGGGGCTGAGGCTTTGGGGTGCTCCAGAAGCCAGTGGGGGGGGCTGTTAAATGGGCCCATCCCAGTACCTGCCGGAGGGGGCCCTGAACTCTGCCATTCCCGCTAGCCCTTTGGCCCCAGGCCAGACTTCCTCAGTTTCCTCCTCTGTACAGGGGAGCTAGGTGATCCTGGTCTTTCCCACCCCCCCACTCCTCCCTGGTTGGGGGGAGTCCAGGCCCTAGTATTACAGATGAAAGAAAGAAGGGACTTGGCTAAGATCACCCAAACTCCAGTTCGAGGCTGTGTTCTGGGATCCTCCCCTTCTTCCTGGGGAGGGCAGGAGAAAGGCAGGGTCTGGCAGGGGGAGGGGCAGAGCCATAGCTAGCAGTCCAGGGCCCAGGCAAAGTAGCACAAGAAGTGGGGGAGGGGGAAGCTTATTCTTGTGTGGCAGTTTTGGTATTCCATTCTTGGCAAAGAGAAAGGGGGCGGGGTTTGTCATTTCCTTCTCCAGGCCATTTTACAGATGAGGAAACTGAGGCATATTGCGTGCAGTGATTCCTAGTAAGTGTCTGAGGCTGGATTTGAGTCCTGGGCTCCAACCACTGTACCGCCTAGCCCCCTCCAGACAAGCTGCTGCCCTAGTCTCAGGGGCAGTTTGATCTGGTTATGGTCAAAGGGAAGGGAGAGAATCCTTTGTCTCCTGGAAGGAGCCTCAGAGACCCTCTCATTCTCCAGATGAGGAAACTGAGGCTGAGGGAGATTAAAGAGCTTCCCAGTCACTAGGAAGTGGGGGGCAGTCAATCCCAGGCCTCCATCTGCCCAGTGAGTGCTCCTTGCAGCCTCCCCACCTGGCAGGGGCTTGGGGAGGGGGGGAGCTAAGGAGCTTTGTGGCCGTGGTAGGAGGGGGTGACCCAGCAGCCTTCGGGAGCCTGGTACTGCCCAGCCCCCCCCAGGATCAGCCCCAGGTAATCCCCAGCCCCCTCACCACACAGGACGGACAGGGTAGCGGCCACGGGAGAGCTGGGCCGTAGGGCTGGCAGAAGGCAGACGTCCCCAAGAAAGGGCACAATGCACTGGTTCCATGCAGGTAACCCAGGTGCCCCAGGGAGGGCTTGCGTCCGGGCACCTGGGACACCCCCTCAAGAGGGGCTCCAGAATGGGCCAAGCTTAGATCTGGGTCAAGGGGAGAGTGATATCAGGCTCTTGGGTGTGGTGTGGTGGGAAGGAGACTGGAAGGAGCAGGAGTGTGGGGGTGGGGAGGCTCCCTCTGAGGGAGGATGAGCTGAAGCTGGAGCTGGAAGTGGGAGCCTCAGGGGAGGGGGGCAGAATCCCAGAGAAGGCCTGGCCGAAGGGGAGATAAAGGACAAGCTGGGTGGGTGGCCCCCTGGGCAAGGAGCCCCTCCAGCCCTTCCTCTGTCTGTGAGGACGGCTCTATAAAATGCAGGGACTGGTCCCGGAATGTCCGCCTGGGGAGGGGAGGTGCAGAAGGGGCCGGGTGGGAGGAGGAGGAGGAGGCCCCTGGAGGAGTCAGAGAAGGAGGAGGGGAATGGAGGCTCGAGAAGAGGAGGTCCTTGTCCCCCTTTGGAGGGGAAGGCCAAGGCAGAGAGAGGGCTGGGGGCCAGGATCAGCAGGAATAGGGGAGGATGCTGGGAGTCTTTGCCTGATGTAGGGGCAGTGGGCTGGGAGTTGGGTCAGAGGGCTCCAAATGGAGGCTGGCTTAGAGGAGGTTGGGAGATGAGGGGTGGAACGTCCCTGAGAGACCCAGGTAAGGGCAAGAGAGGGAGGGATGCAAGGATGGACAGGCTGACAGCCTCAGAGACATTTGCAGGAGTGGGGATCTGAGGGGGACTCCCTCAGGTCTGGGTGGAGAGTTTCCATCAGAGGTCAAGGATGGACTGGGAGTCAGGAAGCCTGGTTTTACATCCGGGTCTGGTGGTAATTAGCTTGGGCAAGTGGCTGCCTTTGTCCAGGCCTCAGTTTCCCCACCACCACCATGTACAATGAAGAGATAGAGTAGCTGATCCCTGAAGTCTTTCTATTCTGAGTGACTCGACATTATTTGTCCTCATTAAGACCAACCCAGGTTGGTTCTTGTGGGGGCCACCTCCCTCTCCCCACTTCACTGGTGGGTGTGGATGTGTGTTGGGGGGGAACAGCGGGAGCAGAGAATGCTGGGTAACCGCCTGGCATTGCCCGCTGATTGGCTCTGCCTTGGACTTTGTGCTGGCTGATAAGAAGCTTGAAGCAGAAATCATTAACCGGAATTATTAACCTGGGGCTCCCCACAGTGTGCCCAGCCCTGGACTGGGCCTCTCCCTCCTGCAGGCAGCAGGCAGGGGGCCCCTAGAGGGGGTGGGGGCAAGCCCAGGATCCTTGGCCAGAGGCTAGGATGGTGAAGGTGCCAGGGGCACATGTATACACGGTGGTAGATTCAAACTCAGGCCCTGTAATTAAGCCCAGCTTCTCACCAACCTGTGCCTCAGTTTCCCCCAAGACTGCTCACCACCTCCCAATGGCCCCCTTGCCCTGAGCCCTCCAAATCATTTCCATCTCCATACCCCTCGAGAACGAGACAGTGAATTTAAGATCGAGCAGGGGCAGGCTTACCTGCTGATGGGCATTGTCCCGGAGCACTCCCCCACAGCCAGGGCTCTTAGGAGACTCCCTGCGATAACTGTGGGCCATTCACCCTGAGCCTTATCTCTCAGCCGAGAACTTACCTCACAGCAACGGGGAGAAGTAGGTGTTGCTGTCCCCATTTCCCAGATGAGGAAACTGAGGTAGAGCGGGCCTAAGTGCCTTCCCCAGAGTCCCACAGCTGGGAGGTGTTAATGCCGGCACCTGGTTCTCCTCACTCTGAGCTCAGAGCTCTTTTCCCCACTCATAAGGGGACTGGTTGGGGCAGACTCTTGACCTAGCTTGCCAAGTGCCCCTGCCTCAGTGTGGGAGATTGTTACCCACATGTTCCGTGGCCTGGTGGAGAGGAGCCAGCTGTTAAGGGGAGAAGCTGAGGAGGAAAGTTCTCCCCATTGCCACCCCTCCTCCATGGGGTTCTAGCATATTCCTTGGGTATATTTTGGCATCAGGACTAGAGCCGTGCCCCCTGGCATCCCATCATTTTTTGCCAGCTGTGCCCACGGGCCTCCTCTATAACCCACATCTAGCTTTGGGAAGCTCTCGCCTCATTGAGGTAGCCCCCCATTCCCATTGACTTTCTCTAGGCTAGGGGGTACAATATGGGGAGACCCACAGGCCTGGGGCATTGGTCCCACTCAGGACTTAGTCTTTTGCACTTTCTGGCCTCCTCTCCCCCACCCAAGATGCTGTGGAGAGTACGTGGACTTGTAGTCCAGAGACAAGGCTCCGTATCCCTGCTCTGACATTTGGCTCTGTGAACCCCAGTCAGTGTGACATGGTGGGAAGTGGGGGGCTCAGATCTCCAGCTCCGCTCCTTAATACCAGCCCAAACCTGGCAAGCCTCAGTTTCCTCATTTGAAAAAACAAACTGGATTGGATGAGATGACCCTAGAAGTCTCTGCCAGCTCAGAAGCTAGGTTGCGTTCCTTAGTTTCCTTATCTCTGAAATGGGTCCACACAGGGCAGTGTTGAGTAAAGTGCTGTGTAAACATGTACTTTCCCATTAAAAGGTGAGCTGTGAACGTTAATTATATTAATAGTAAGAGAAGAGAGGACGATACTTGAGTCCCTGTTGTGTTAGATGCCCCTACTTCTGCTCTCATAATGAATGGCCTCTTCAGCCTGGGACGCTCTGAAGTCATGAGATAGCTTGGGTGGCTGGAGGTGAGAACTAAGAGGTCCAGGCAGCATGGGAGAGTTGGAGGAAAGGAGTTGATCAGGATGGGAGAGGGCTCAGGGCTGGACCAAATGCTCAGTGGGAAAAATGTTCCTGAGAATGGTGTTGAATTGGAATGTTGTAGAGGGTTGCTTCCTCCTCTTCCTCCTCCTCTCTTCCTCCTCCTTCCCTCTACTCTCTTCTCCTTCCCCTGCTTCCCCTTCCTTTTCCTCTTCCTTTTTCTTCCTCTTCCCCCTCCTCCTTCTCCTTTCCTCCTCTTCTTCCTTCTTTATCTTCTTCCGCTCTCCTCCTTCTTCCTCCACTTCCTTATCATCTCCCCCTCCTCTTCCATTCTCCCTCTTTCTCCTCATTCTCTTCTTTCTTCTCCCCCTCTTCCTTTATTTTCCTCCTTCCTCTTCTTTCTCTTTTTTCTCCTTCTTCCTCTTCCTTCTTGTTATCTACTTCCTCCTTCCTTTTCCTCCTCCCATCCTCCTCCTCCTTCTTTCTCCTTTCTCCTCTCCCCCTCCCCTCCTTCTTTATCTTCTTCCTCCTCTTCCTCTTCTCCCTCATTGTGCTCCTCCCCCCTTCTTCCTTCTCACCCTCATCCTCTTCCTCCTCCTTCCTTCTCCGCCTCTTTCTTCTCCTCCCCTTCCCTCTCCCCTTCCCCTTTATCTTCATATTCCCAATAATGATAGCTAATATTTATCTAAGGCTTCAGGGTTTGCAAAGTGCTTTGCATGTGTTATCTGATTTGACCCTCCCCAGAATAGGCAGCACCTCCTTAGGAGCTAGGTGTTAATAGAACCCATTTTACAGATGGGGAAGCTGAGACTAAGAAGATGAGGTCACACAGCTAGTGTCTGAGGAAGGATTTGAACTCAAATCTTCTGATTCCAAATCTAGATACTCTCTCTCTCTCTCTCTCCATTAGGGCATGTGGCTGCCTCTGGGTAGTAGCTGGACTTGTGGCCTTTGGGTCTTCTCCAAGTCTGAAATCCTAGGAGGGGAGCGGGGAGTACAGCTCCCCAGAGGGTCATCCAAGGACCCCTAGCTCTGGTCACTGCCAAGGGCATTAGTAGGACCATGGACAGCAGAGAGGGGAATCAGTCCTGAATCCTTGGATCCTTGGATCCTTGGAGCAAGGCCAGAGAGTCTTGGAGTGAGGGCCCAAATGAGTTTTGAGAGCTCACCTTGCTGCCCTCTCCAGCCATTTCCTATCCAGGACAGGAGGCTCCCTGGTCATTGTGGGCTCCCCACTTCCATTGGCCTCCTCCTGGAAAGTGAAATTCTTCCTTCTGTCTGACCCTGGTTCTCAGGGCTTCTGGTCTCCATTGTTCTAGCCTCAGGAGGGGGGCTGGGGATCAGCTGATCTTCTTGTCTGGTCCATTACCCTTTGTACAGCTGAAGGCTACTAGGGAGTCCCACTTAGCCTCCCTTCTTGGGCTGAGCAAACTGATTCCTCCTTTGCATTGCCTCTCTGTCTGTCCTCCAAGCCCCCACCAGTTTCACCATCTCTAGAGTAGAGTCTACCAGCTGGGGTGGGCGACTGTGCCTCCCCTCCCCCACCTCTGGACTCGGGTTAGAACTGAGGAGGGAAGAGGAGAAGGAAGTGAGAAGGGGAAGAGGAGGAGCACAAAGAAAGAGAATCAGAAGGCGAAGAGCTGAGCCTTCATCCTTCTGTCCTTCCAGGGCACGTGTATGTGTGAGAGGGAGCGATTGTGTCCATGCACTGGGCTGTCACTGGGGTCTGTCAGCTGGCTGTCTGGCCATCCCGTGGAAGCTGGCCTACCAGGGGGCAGAAAGCACAGGCTTTGAGGTCTGACAACCTGAGCCCAAGTTCCAGCTCTGGCACTCTGTAAGACCCAGGAAGTCACTCTCCTTCCCCAGGCCTCAGTGGTGGACTTGGGCAAGCTGACTTCTGAGGTCCCCTCCAGCTCGAGGCCTGTGGTTCTATGAGCGGATCCGGGGGGGCTTTTTTCAGGGCAGTCAGAATACCTTACAAAGGTCTCTATGTCCCTTTGTTCTGGGCTCAGGAAGCTGCAGAGCTTAGTGGACAGAGGTTGAATCTGGAGTCTCTTAAGTCTCAAGTTCAAATCTCTCCTCACATGCTTACTAGCTATAGGCAATAACCTCAGTATGCCTCAGTTTGCTCACATGTTAAATGGGGATGACAACAGCTTATATGTAGGTTATATATTATAATATAACGTTCTCCCAAAGTGGTTGTAAGGATCGAATAAGGTAGTATTTCTAAAATGCTCGGCACATAGTCAGCACTTAATAAATATTTCTTTCCTTCCTCTCTTCCTCCATCTTTCTCTTCCTCCCAGCACTCAAGATACAATACCTGACTTCTTTGGGTCTCTTGCCCCAGACAGTGAGGTAACAAAGGATAACTGCGCCACCCCCACCCCACCAAGGGCCAGGGCTTCCCTTTAGGAGGCTAACTTCTATTCTATATTCAGGGCCTACAGATCAGTCAGTCAGTCAGTCAGCAGGCCTTTACCAGGCTCTTTCTATATGTCAGGCACTGCACTGGGCACCACAGAAATGAAGAGAGAGAAAAAACGACTTTGCCTGGCTTCAGGGAGTTTGCATTCTGTAGAGCCAGACATATGTATGTATGTATTTATGTATATAAATGTGAGTGTGAGTGTCTGTGAGAAAGTGTGAGTGTGAGTGTGAGTGTGAGTGTGTGTATGTGAGGAACAAGTTGGTTTGGCCAGCTTGGGAGGCCCATGGTGATATTTTGGGGGCACTTCAAATTCTGAAAAGTGCTTTGTAAACATTACCTTCAGGGGCCTGACAGCAGCCTTCCTGGGGGGACACGGAGATGGGAGACCACCAGCCTGGGTCGGAAGGAGAGATCACTCAGCTGGTAATGTCTGAAGGCTTCATTGTCCCTCCACTGCCTCCATGTCCTCTGGCTCCAGGGGAGGGCAGTTGTGAGCTGGGGTCTCCAAGGTCTGACCTAACCTCCAAACAGATGGTCAAGGCAGCAGGGCCCATCTTATCTCCTCTCCAGAGTTGTGGTGGGGCCAGAGGCAGGCCGGAGCCAGGAAGCCCTACCTGCCTCTTCCTCAAGGTTTGGACCAATGATCCAGACCAAGGCTCTGGATCAAAGGATCACAGATGTAGAGTAAGAAGAACCTCACTTACAAGTGAAAAATCAGGCCCAGAACTGTTGAGTGACTTGGCGAAGTACACACAGCTTAAGAGTATCTGGGGTGGGTACCCTGGGTGTGAAGCCAGGAAGAGGGAGAAGAGTGATGATCATGCAGTGCATGCAGAGGGAAGGGCCCTGCTATTGATAACGTCCTACTGCTTTGAGCACGGATTTTACTTCTTGCCTCATTTTCCTTATCTGTAAAATGGGACCTCCTTGGCTTCTGGAGTCTCTTCCAGGCTCCCCAGAAGGAGCATACTTAAGTTGAGTCACCATGGGCAAAGAAGAAGCCAGACTCAGTGGCTTCCAAGCCCAGTGTGCAGCTGACCCTGGTAAACTGATCCTTTGCTGCCACAGCTTTGAGGGTGGCCCTGGTGAAGGGCACATGGGCTCTGTTTGAGGACCAGGCTGGCCAAGATCCCAGCAGCATGTCACCAGGTTGGCTATGAGGCCATTGGAGTTTTGGTCACAGTAACTCAAGGAGAGTCTGATGACGTGCCGTCCTCACTAGCGGAGGGAGTGCCCACTCTGGGGACACCTCAGGGGCATAATGGAATCCCTTCTGGTGGAAAAACCTCTTGGGATAGTTTTGTGGAAAAGATGGACTCAGAGTCACTGTCAAAGGTCGCAGCTCAGCTCGGGGTCACAGGAGGCAGTCTCCCAGGATTGTGAACTTGGTGCTGGGACCTTCTACAGTTTTAGCCGTCCCTTAGATAAAGGCACAGATGGGATGCTAGTCAGAGTTGTAGCGGGGCGAGACTGGGAGGGGTTGAGTGATTAACCCACTGACTGATAAAATCAGCTTCCAGAAAAAGTCATGATAGGGAGAAACCCGCGGAGGAATTGAACGAGCATAAATGTAAAGTCTTGCATTGGGTCCAAAAAATCAATTTCACAAACAGAGCAAGATGCAAGAAGTGTTCAACGTGTCTCATAAGCTCTGTGGGCTTTAGGGGATTGTTTTCTGTGTGACCTTCGGGGGCATAACTAGGACTCATGGGGGAAAGCTACCCAGGGGTCAGTTTAGACCTGATTTGGGGAAGACTTTCCCAAGAAGGAGATCTGAACTAAAGGGGAATGGGCTGCCTCTGGTCTTATCTTCTTTGGGAGTCACTGTATGTTATACAGTCATGGGAGCTCCCTTCAGGCATGGGCCAGGTTGGATGGCTGCTGAAGGCCCTGCCTACCCCCAAATCTGGGATTATGGGATTGCTGGTCAGTGGGGAACCCCAGTGGGTTTTGGACCCACCCAGGGGGTGGGGTAGGGACCAAAGAAGGAGGGGACATATCTTTAATATATGATGTTCTGCTCTGTCTAGAGTCGTGTGTGTGTGTGTGTGTGTGTGTGTGTGTGTGAGTGTGTGGGAAGTGTCTGAGGTTGGATTTGAATTCAGGTTCTCCTGACTCCAGGGGGCCACCCGGCTGCCCCCTGTCTGGAGTCCTGCGCTCACTTCTTTCCCCTCCTTCCCTTCCTTTGCCTCTGAGCCCCCTGCAGGGCCCTTCCAGGAGCAGGGCGCTAAGAGAGGACGTGTACACCCTCCCTGCCAAAGGACAGTGGTCTGAGTGCCGCTGCCTGCTCTCGACTCGTGCCAGCTTTGGGGGGAATCCTAAGTAACCCAGCTCGCCCATGTGCCCAGAAGATCTGGCCCCCTGCGGGGACACTCAGGCTTCCTCACTGATCGTGGGTCTGAGCGTAGGGGTGATCTTCCCATCAGGCCCTGAGCTTGATGAGGTTGGAAGGGCAGCATGGGTGAACACAGGAGGACTGGGGAGGCAGGAGATGGCGTCCCCAGGTCCGAGGTGGGATGCTATGATTCTGATGAGGAGGACCCGACTCTCCCACTTTGCGGATGAGGAGACTGAGGCCCACAGAGGGGAGGAGATGCTGTCACAGTGGTAGGAAGGAGCGATGGGAAGACTTGAACCCAGCTCCTCTGCCCCATTGTTTTGGCTGGGGCCCAGGTACAGAGGAGGCCACCTCGGGGCCCGAGGCCCCTGGGGAGCCCAACCCCGGCTCCCGGGTGTCAAACAAACAGGGCAATGTGTCCCTGGCCCCTGCCTCCCTGTGGTGTTGCTGGTGACTTCCGCCATCTTTGGTGCATGAATTGACAAGTGACCCATTGACGGGGGCCGTGGAGGGGGGCACCCAGGCAGGGCACAAACCTCCCACTGTGCCCCGGCTCCTACCTTCCCTCCCCCTGCCCTACGGACAATGGGCCGATCTGAGCCAACAGCCACAGCTGGTGGGGAGCAGGGCTGGGGG